>PVJX010013743.1:0-46646 GCA_004027295.1 Dolichotis patagonum | reverse complement strand
GTGGATTTGGAGTCTTAGTCTCCAAGTCTGCACTTCAAACAAACTCCAGCTCATGGCAGTGGGGTACGCCCCAAACCCTACCTGGAGTAGCACGTCACTAGGGCTTCTTCTGCTTTTAAGCAGCACGTGTGACTCCAACAAGGTGTGTAATGTAACACCACGTCACTTATTGCTAGAGACAAATTTATATTTTATTATAAAATATGTGCTAACATATACGTCATCCCTGTATTAGTCAGCTTTTCTATTGCTGAGACAAAAGGCCCGACACGCGTGACTTAATGGAAGAGAGGCTTATTTTGGATCACAGTTTCAGAGATTCCAGCTCATGGTCCTCTGGCTTCAAAGCAGAAGCATCAAGGAGGAAGAAGTGGCAGAGGAATGCTGCCCATCTCATGCCATCATGGAATTAGAGAGAGGGCTCAAGCCTGAATAGCAGGGGCCAGAGACCAGCGAGTTCCCTAAGTCACAGCCATGACCCATGACAAACTTCCTCCAATTAGGCTGCACTTCCTAACAGGGATTGTAGCTCTGAACTCATGGGGGGCCGCCATTGATAGGACGTTCTCCTCTCCAGGGATCTCTGAAGTCAGCCATTTGACAATGGTGATTAATTAGCACAATCTCCAAACACAAGACTCAGTGAAAGCTCTTGACTGTTCCATAAACGGCTTCCGAATGGGCAATTTCTTATCTCAGGGTTTATTCCTAGTTAAATCTGACTTTCTATGAGGTCTCTCTGGAAATGTGACTAACTAGAAGAAATGATGTGATACATGTATCATACTGGCACCGACATATCCGCACCAAACTAGAGCTTGGTCATGTAGCTCTTGTCTGTTTTTGTGATTGCTTTTTTCTTGTTTTATTGCACTTTAATTTTACCTTATGGATATCGTAGTTTAAGACGCTCCAGGTAATGGCTGAAATTTGGGGAGAAGAAAATGCTCCTGGTGCTTGAAATTTACCTGTTGGCGAGTCACATTTGGAAGCACCTAATGTCAAAGATATATCCATTTAAAAGCTCAAATATACAAAACTTCTTTTCTACCTCCCTAGTTCAGGATAAAAAAAAATCTGCTAAATTATTATGTTTTTCACAACCTTTCTGGGACAGTTTTAAAACGGAGATACTTGATTCCTACTGGCCTCCCAATTTTTCTTAGAGACTTTGTAAAGAAGCCAAATATATTATGGGGAATCTTAATTCCTGTCAAAATACTCCTGTAAATGCTATTGAGAAGAACAGTACTGTCAAAGAGAATCCTCTTTTGCAGTTACTGAACATAAGCATTACAAATTCATTTCCAAATCCCAGAGTTTCCACTTTCTACTTACAAAACTGTGATTAACTTAGATTAGCCTTTTATAAATCTGAGTTTTTTTCTTTTACAGAAAAGGGATGAACATATCTTCCTCAGCGCTCTTGCTACCCAGTGTAATCTTTCTTTTCAAAGGAATGCAGTTGCCTCTTCACTTGTCAAAACTCTTATCTAGTGCTGTGGAGAAAAATCTACTTCCTCTTCTGCTGAACAGAATTTCCAGTATTCATTCATTCATTCATTCATTCATTCATTCATTTTATTCCTTCAGAGTACCCAGGAAATGCCTTGTTTCAGGCCATGAATGCTAACAAGAAGCTAAATACATGCAGTTTAGTTAAGTGGGGCATAGACATACCCCCCAAAATGCATGCTCTAATAATGAAGTCATGCATAGGGTATTACCAAAGCACCCAGGAGAAAACATTGTCTAGACTGGGGATAGAAGAGTCCAGGCATAGATATCAGGGGAGTGTTGTAGTGAGGGGCTGTACACAGAACAATTAGAATCAGGACATGCAGTTTATAATATTATTTTATGATGGTCACCCAGAGTTAACACAAGAAAATGCAGGAAATCTATTCACAACACCAAAGACAGAATATTTAGCCAAGGGCCTACCCACAGCATTGTCCCACATGAGTCCAGATAAAGACCCAGAGCTCATGACAATGCCTCCCATGAGTCCAACTGGAGGTCTAGAGCCCACAAGAAGGACTCACGCCAGTCTCTTTTATGGAACTGTGCTGGGAAGGCCCAAAGGTCAGCGGTGGAAGCCAGGAAGTCTGTGCCAGCAGGGTGAAGGAGCCGTGCTGATAGGTTGAGGGTTCTATGCTGGAGCTGAGAAGTCACACTCACAACAAAGACCAGGGCTGTCCTGAAAAGCACCACAGCCATCCTCAGTGACACGGAGGCCCCGAGCTCCTCCGACGACAAGCATAGTCAAGTACATGCCAGGAAGCCAGCGTGACGAGTTCATCCCGGAGACCAAGCAGCACATGTCTTCCTCTCCAGAGCCAGGAAGAAATGCTCGATGTGAGGACCAGAGCTTCTCCAGGAGAACCAATGGCTCAAACACCAACTCTTAGGAGACCTCACAATGCCTCAATGCAGGAATGCCTCAACACCCTCAAAGCTCCTTCTCCACGTCTCCATTTATGCTGGCAACCTTCCTCAGGTAAAACATCTCCACTCAGTGCCACGCTGATATAATCCAGCTGGTGTTAAATTGACCACCAGTTCTCAATCCATAACAAGAAGCAAGGTTTATTTTTCTGTTTCAGCCATCTCAATCTGTGCCTGACAAGGATGGCATCAATTAACTTCCAAATAACACAGGCAGAAAGATCTTACTGGTAATTTACCAAGGAGGGTGCTGGGAGTTTCATACAGAAGTAAATATTGTCATAAAACTAGTAAACCAGGATTTGGAACCAGATTCTTTAACTTCAGAGTTCAAACACTGGTGTAGTTCACATAATCTCAAGTGCAAAGCACAGATCAAAATTCTATTTTTGTAGAACAATACATCCAGGATACTTGCAAACGCTCCAGCTGCTTTCCCTCGTTTCTGTGATGCTGCCTATAGGGTTGTTTAAAGAAAAGTCTAGAACAAGGCACTTACCCAGTCCCACAGACTACTACAAATTGCTTCTTTAGCAAGGTCTACTTTGCACCTTTCATCCTGATGTGTGTGCTGCAGCGCACGCGTATGTGCTTGCGTGCATGCATGCGTGTGAGGTGTGCTGTAAGAGCAAACTTAACTTTAGGGCACATATTTCCACTAGGACTGTGACAGCATTGCTGGCATGACTGATTCTTCACTTTGCTTCTTTAGGAATACCTTTAAATCCAAGGTCACCTGACTTTCGGAACCACTATAGGAAAAACCTCCATTCCAAGAAAAAAGGGAAACAGAACTTCCTAGGCCTGGATCGTAATTATCCACAATTTCACCAAGGTCATGTGAAATTTTATAATGCACTCTAAGGAGAGAGACTGCTACGCCCCCATTTGCATTCCTTGGCTTAAAGTTTCACTCCACTGTTAACATTTTACTCGGTTGATCGGATCCCTTATTGATAGTTTATTCACACGTATGTGCTTCAACACAGCTGCTCCTACTGTCACTGCACACTGGTTCCCCGCCACCTTCTGCTTCGCTCTGTCCTTCTCCTGTGTCCTCATTAAACCCTAAAATGAAAGATGGCCGCAAAACCTTTATAGCAATCACCAAATACTTCGGGTGCCTCGTAAACATAAATTAAATGAGTAAATACATCTGTAATGGTGGTTCTCACTTTTTCCATCCAACTATGAAATGAATTGTGGGAGAAGTAAAAGAAAAAAAATAAATCACAGTTTTATTTTAGGGTGGTCATTACCTAATTCCTGTGCACAGAAGCCAGAAAATAGGAATTACCGGAAGTGATTTGAGCAACTAAAGTAAACTCTAATATTGTGCATTAAAAGTAAAATATTAAGAAGAAATTTAAACTATTTCCTGTGTTAAACATTAACCCAAATCCAGACAGTCAGACGTAATCAACCTCTCTCACATGTCAACATTCCCAGGAGAACTGCCTGAATCATTTACTTTAGTCAGTACTTAAATAGGAAACTGACTCCTTAAAATGTACTCCTTCAATTTTCTATTTGCATAATTAAAGCTGTGGAAGAAGCTCATTTGCACAGTTGCTTTTCCCAAGGTAGGTAGTTACCATGACAATGGTTATTGTTTGCGGATGATCAGGGTATTATTAAGAGTATTATTCAGTGCCCAATGATCACAGTGTGATGCTACTCCATAAGTCAGTGTATCTGAAAATAAACAGGTAAAAGCAGGATATGACCGTCCTGAGCGCTTCATAGATGAGAGTTTTGAATTGCGTTTTAAGAAAGATAGAACTTCCTTCTTTTCTTCAAAAGGCAATATCACTAATTTATTCCAATGTCACAAAACACCCGCTTAGATCAGGCGACCACATAGGCTCTGCTCCCCATAGAAAGTCAGCATCTCTGTTCATAGTTACCTGCTGGGACAGTGTCACAAAAACAAACGTTTTAGCAGAAACTGCATCGCCAAGAAAAATTCACCCCTAAAAAATTTTGATTACAGGCTTAGGAATGTGTTTCCTTTGTATAATTAAGCAATGCAATTTTAAAGAAAAAATATACAATGTGCATTAGAAAACCAGCTTTAAAACCACCACCACCAGCAGTGGGGTTTAGAACTTCATTTTAATATTCAACCTCTTTGCAGTTTTAAGCATGATATATAAAGGCTTAACTCGAGATTCTTTGGAAGAAGAGTATACTTATGCAAGATGTGAAAGGAAATGTAGATGTAAAAGTTAATTGTGAAATTCTAAAACTTGGTCACTTCTGTCACAGTTGCTATTTGGCATGTTTTTCCAAAACGTTCTTAAAAGTTGTATAAAAGAATCATGCCAAAAGAGTAAAACTAAATATAAAAGAAAAAGATAGTTTAAAATGTTGATTTGATCAGCTAGGACAATATTTTGGGTTAAAATACAACAGGGAAACTTATCAATGCCTGAATGAATAAAATCTATAAATGTTTCCAGATGTTTACAAGATGGTACCAAACATAAAAAGCAGCCAGACATTTTTGTGATTTTACTATTTTAGTTTTTTAGATTTGTGTGAACTACGTGAAATAATACAAAGGTTGGCATGAGAGGTTTGTTTGTGGATTTTGTGTTATATTCTAATGTCAACTCATTTTGACTTATTTGTCTAGTATTGGGGAAGCTAAGAGGTCAGAAGACAGTCAGCCAAGAGGTTTCTCTTTTCCACTAGTAAGGGCAATGAAAAGGAAGAGATAAAGTGTATACTAGGGCCCACCCTTTAGCTCCACCATCATGGGAAAATTTCATCCTAAGAGATGAAACACCATGTTCTCACCATATTCAGAATTCAGTTTTTCCCTACTGCTAATCCACAGCAGATTTCCAACTGCCAGGAAGGCAGAGACCAGCAGAAGACAGGAGACAGTGGAGAACAGGGAAGGAAACCTAACAGTTTAATTTTCCTCACCCCGAAACTCTCCAGCTAGCTTCGTTTCTGGTGCATAATGTACTGTGTATGATGTGATATAGTTGGCATCGCTGTTGCCTTTTATAGGGTGATGCGACGTTTTATATAGTTATGTATCATGATTTACCAAAAGTGGAGTCAGAGATATAAAAAGGAAACATCTCAAGTGAAAAATTACAGCCGCTATCAACTCTACAGGGGTCCTATTTTTAGGAATAAGGGTTTTTTCACACGCTTTCAGATGACAAATGACTCATCTCATATACACTACGTATTCAGCAAATCTTTCTAGAAACTGTTTTGGATAATTAGAAACTCATTAAAATATTTAAAATAATTACATATGATTATGAAATTGCTTCATAAAGCACAGAGTAAAATCATAAAACCACTGCATGAGTCATTCATGCCCAGGCCCCAATATATTTTTTTCTTTTCAGGCAAATGATTCCTATTCACTGATTACAAGTTTTGATTAAATTGGATGAGTAAAGAATGTCTGGTTTGTCTACTGACTCTGCCAAAGATTAACTTTTTCTGGCATAGAAACAAGACTGGACACAAAAGCACATGAATATCATCCTACTGCTGAAAAATACTAACTAAAAGAGATGATTTTGGTAGAATTGGTACAAAAAAAATTAGAGAAAGATACATACCCCCCATGCTGTGGTGTAAGAGATATTTATCAAATGTGCCCACAATATAATGTGGCTAATTTTATTCCAAATTCTTAGATTCACTAATCGAAATGAAGCTGAGCCTTTGAAAGCATCCTTCTTGGCCAGCTCCCTTTCGGTCCCACAATGCTGACCTGAGAATTCCTCAAGGAGGAGGAGAATGAGAAGGGAGAGCAGAAGAAGGAAAAGTTAGAAGGAAGGAGTCAGTTAGAATGAAGACTTACAGAGAGAAAGAACTTACTATTCTTTATTAAGAACCTGGCATGTGCCAAATACTGCCTGGCCTCACGACATCATCATCGGCCATCATAGGGTGGACATCATCGGCCTGGCTCATGTATGTTGCCACTAAGCCAGGATTAGGAACTTTCCTAAGATCGGGTATAGCTGTCAGTTAGTCGCCCTGTAGCAAAGATTTACCCCAAACTTCAATGGCTTAAGATCACAGTCACTTCACTTGCTCACAGCTTTCTGGCTTGGCAGTCTGTAGTACGTCCAGTTGGGCCAGACTTTGCTGGTCTTTGCTGAGTTCACCCCGCAGGTTGCAGGCATCAGGGCGCTTGTTTTGCCTGAATGGCCTCAGACATCTTCAGTGCCATGTTGGTTTTGGGCATGACCATTGGCCAGGTCTCATGTGTCCAGGGGGAGACAGAGCAGTCACATTTCCAGAGAGCAAGTTTGTGGGGCTAACATGCTGTTTCTGTTGTTTATGTTGTTCCATTATCCACTGGCCAGGGAGAATCACAAGTATAAGTCTGGAGACAGTGTGGGAGGCCACATCCTTGTGGATACACAGAAGTCACTGGAGTAACGCTTTGCTAGTGTATTGGTGTAGGGATCACACATTTAAAGAGTGGTAAGGTCAGGATTCAAATTCAGCTCTTCCTGGTGACGACTCTTGGACTCTTTCCAATATACCATGGTAAAGATTCCACTTTTCAACGTATGCCACAAGTGAGAAATGACAACTATATGTGGGTTAGTAGTTATAAAACTCTATCTTATTTTAAAAATTATTTAATATTTTTAATATTCTTTGCATTAGCTTTTGCTCTGGTAATGAGCAACTCCAATATCTCAGTGGAATTCTTTTTTTGCAGTTCACAGACTCTTTCTTCACCATAGAAATTCTGGGGGCTCAGTTCGCATCCACAAGAGTCACTGCCTCCTTCAGTTCATTCTCAAACTCCTCATTGGAGGTCACATCCATTTGGTTGTATTCATCTCCTTTATCAGGAACCACATCAATAATTCTCATCTGGCATGCCTAGATTTGTGCTGATATAGTGACCATTGGTCACTTAGGGCCACTGGGTATCTGCAGTATGATGGGTTTTAACTAAGAAGGGCTGTAAGTGTAAGACACACAGCTGATACTGAAAGCTCACTGCGAAAACTCTCATTGATGTTTTGCACTGATATGGAAAACATGGAAATTATAATATTACATATACATAGAATTGATTAGGATGCATTAAAATGGGTAAACTTATTGGAGTAGTTTCATCTGTTTTAAAATGTAGTTACTTGGAAGTTTCAGATTATTTATATGGTGGTTTCCAGCACACATTTTTTCTGAGACCTTTTGTCTCACTGTAAGTGGATCCATCTTAGTCTAACCAGAGGTCATTACAGAGACCAAGATGGCCAGATCCTTGATGGGTCTTTCAGTCTGGTGCTCCCAGAATATTGGAATCATCTCTTTCCTGTTTCTTAATCCTCGGAAACAGGCTAATTTTTTTCCCAGCTCATTCTTTGTTCTAATATCTAATCAAACTTACCTAATAACAACCAACTCCCGCTATGAAAACTCTGCTCAATGTCTGTTAGCCCAGAGTTACAAATTTATTAGATGCATTTTCATATTTGCTGGCAGTCATTCTACCAAAATTTTATTGTGTCATAAAACACATCATTATTTTTCTTGCCTCATGTATTAGTTGACCTGCACTTGACCTTCTGTTGTAGTCCTGTATTTTAAATTTCTTTTTCGGCATCGTGACATCACTGACTTGATTGGACAGTCATTCCACTGCAGTGACGGTGGACTTTTTAGAGCTTTCAATAATTTGAAACATTTACCACCACTTGTCCACCACTGTTGTATAGTAATTAATAACTCCAGTCTATTATTCATTTATAACAAAATGTCAATTTCTCATTCATGATTCTTGACTCCTTAGTCATGCGATGAGTTCATTGCAGTTCTCATTCGCATCTTGGGCACAACTGGCATCAGTCGGGTTCCATGTGTCTTGGGTGAAGGAAGGTCCACCATGAGAACACTGTCGACCATGACAGAGGGCAGGAAGCAGAGGGCAGAGAGCCAAACTGTGAAGCCCCATTGAAGGCTCTCGCTTCCGTGCGGCTAATGCCTTCACTAGCCGCCCAGGGGTACAACCAAGTTCAAACCAAATGGTAAAAGGAAGCCAGAGAATGATGAAGAGGAACGAAATCCACATACGCTGATAATTCAGTCTTCCACATCGCCCTAGTGCCATCTCCAAACCCAATCTTTATGCATCGGGAGAGAATCTACGGCCCCATGGTCCATCAGACATTCAAACCTAAGCCAGTCTTCCCCGACATGCACAATCTCTTCACCCGTCGGACGTGGGGCAGGAAAAAATTCTTCACAAAGAAGCAAAATGGAAAGTGGAAATCAGCTGCAAAGGACACTATTTAAAAAGTACAGGTTAGATTGGCAAAGCCAAGGCCCACCCAAGTCCAAAAGAAAGAACTGGACCTTCTCTGCAAATAAATGAACGTTGCTACAGTATTCACTGTTCTTTCTGCCTTTTGCTTGTTGTCTCACAAAACTGCAGACTAATTTTATTTTTCTGGCCAGCTTTTAACACATCCAATTAACACAGACACTTCATTTGCTAGCCTATTCCTTTCTCCTTGACATTCATCTGTTAACAAAATGAAACTATCCTAATTTGAACTCTATTTAAAAATTCAAATTAATTTAATAATCGCAAAAGAAGAGCATTGGTCTCCTTTAAGAATAATCAATATTCTTTTTTTCTCTCTTCATACTGTTCCTAGAAGACCATTGTACAACATTTTTCCTAGAAATGCCTGTAATATTTCAGTTCTCTGAAGACTTCATGAATTTTTAACTTTTCAAACTCTAACTTAAAATATTAAACTATCAGTGTTATGTCTTATACATTGCCATGTAGAATTTAAGTACAAATGATTCAAACTTAAATTATATGTCTGAAGATTTAAAAGCAAAACATTAATCAGCTCCAACAAGGTATTTTTAATTTCAATTAATTTTAAACATATGGACCAAAATACTAGCACAACTTTAGCCAAAATAGTCCTTATATATTTGGATAAAAATTGAAATCTTTAAAAAGTCAAGTTTTTTTTATATAAAAGAGACATAAATACCTCTTCCCTACTGAGTTCATGCTATGTGTCGGGCATTCTCTAAAATAGATGAATTCATTGTGTAATTCATAGAAAATATAATCTCTGAATGTGCTTGTAGATTAGAAAGCTCAAATCTAATAAAGAAAGGAGTGGAAACTGCAAGAAAGCTGAGTCTATCATTAGTAACAAACATTCATCAGCGACCCATCTTCTTGCTTGTTAATTGAGTACAAGTGCACCTTTCTCCCTGCATCTTCCTCTGGGTGAGGCAGGGCACCTGTGCTGTGAGATGTGGGAAACAGTCACCATTGCCTCTAGGACTCTAGGATGGCTGTCTTTACTTCTCTGCTATGTGACAACTTTCTGATCTCCCCAAGTTCACGAATGTGAATGAGATGGCTGCTGTGTCTCCCAGGGACAGGGCTGGTGGGATATGATAAGGATCTGTTGAGGGAGGGGCCCGGGTCCCACGGGAATGCACTCCAGGAAGAAGACAAAAGGGCACCAGAGGGGGCCGGGGATCCAGCTGGGTGGCACAGTGCCTGCCTGGCAAGCACAAGCTCCTGAGCTCAATTACGGGAAAAAAAACCTAAAACGATACCAGGGTTTCCTGTCACCATATGAGGACACAGGAGAAGTGGTCACCAGGGAGCCTGGAAGGCTAAGGACACCAGGGAGCACACTGGCCAGCCCTTGACTGTGCCTGCTGTGCTCTGGAAATGTGAAAAATACACTCCCCATCGGTCTTGTTACAGCAGTGTGGGCAAACTCATACACACGTCTGTAGTTCATTTCCACCACTCGGTAAGCCCTGCACCTCCCACAGATCCCACTGACCACACTTCCACACGTGGCCAATCGCACGCTGCATGTCTCACCTTACTTCTCCACCTAATACAGCCCGCTTCATTTTTAGAACAAACTGAAATATTTTAAACTCTGGTGGTATAAACCACCTCCATCATTTCTCTCAATTATTCATCTTTTTTCAAGCATTTTTAGAATATTCTTCTGAACAAAACTTAGAATAACATCGGACAATAAAACGAGGTCAATTTCAAATTACAAATAATGCTGCAGGAAATAAATTTTAAATATTGACTCTTTTCAGGTACAGAGTATTTCTTTTTCATTAGAGCCTGCTTGTCGCAGAGAATAGTGACGTTTGATTCAGGAATTGGTACATGTACATAACACGTCTCAGTCGTTTTCAGTCCTTCTAACCTACGTTCATTCCCCTCCCTTGGTTTCTTTCCTAACTTCCAAGAGTCCGCTTCTAGTATCCTGTCATCTCTCCTTTATTGCGTGTATTTATTTATTTATATTTTAGGATTCTCATATGAAAGAAAGCATGGAATATTTAACTTTCTGAGCCTGGCTTACCTCATTTAACATGACGAGCCCCAGCACCATCAGTACAGATGACATGAGTTCCTTCTTTATGATTGAATGATATTCCTTGGTCTACAAGTGCTACAGTGTTATTTACCACATGCTGTTTCTACAACACATTATTGTGAATTGTCCCACTCTGGGTGACAATATGTCTATACATCTCTTTAACATGCTGTTTTTACTTTTGCCAGGCTGTTCCCGGAATTAGTGTAATGAATCAAATGATATTCCTATGTTTGCTTCATTGAGGGATCTGCATGCTGATTTCCATAGTTCCCGCCAGCGTGTAGAAGGGCCCTTTTCCCTCACACCCTCACCAGCGTGTCCATTTCCTGTGCTCTGGATGATGGCCATTCTGATGGGAGCGAGATGAGCTATCAGTGTATTTGTGACTCCTGTTTCGCTAATGGCTAGTGATGTTGAACCTTCTTGTATTTAGTCATTGGCCATTTGTATTCCTTCTTCCCAGAAGCATCCATTCAGGTCATCTGACCATTTTATGATTGAGTCATTTGCTTTTGAGCTCTTTACATATTGTAGATATTAATCATCCAACAGAAAAATACCTAGCAAAGATTTCCACTCTCCCTGTAGATCATCTCTTCACTCTGTTGTTTCCTTTGCTGTGTAGAAAGGTTTGTGTTTTTTCCTTCTTCTCCTTCCCCCTCTCCTTCTGCTTCTCCTCCTCCTCCTCTTTTTTCCATTACAAGCCCACTCATTCACTCTTGTTAGTATTCTGTGAGCTGTTGGACTCTAGTTTAAGAAGTCTTTGCTTGTGTCTGTCTCTTCAAGTATTGCCTAGGTATTACCTTCTAAGCTTCTGTTTTGTATCTAGGTCTTGCTCTATTTGGATCTAATTTAGCACATGGTGAAATTAGATCTTCGGCATGCAGATATCCAGTTTTCCCTGCACTATTTTTTAAAAAGACTGACTCTGCTCCAGTGTACATTTTTGGTCCCTAAGTAAAAAATCTGACAGTTGCAGGCATATTGGTTTGGTTCTATGTTTTCTGTTATATTCTACCAGTCAATAGGTGTGTTTTTATGGAAACATGCCTTTTTTTTACTGTGGATTTGTAATATAATTTGAAGTCTGGTGTTGCTCCCAGTATTGTTATCCATGCTCAGGATTGCATTGACTGTAAGAATAAAGTATTTCTTGGAGAAATCCTGTTTGTTTGCTTGTTTGTTTGTTTGTTTGTTTGTTTTCTGAATCACAGAGAGATCTGAAGGGCTCTTCTCCATGTCTTATTAAATTATTTCCTTTATATTGGATAGTTTTGCTATAATTGTGACTAAGTTGTACTTCTACAACTCCCCCAAGAGAAAACAAGCATTGTTATGAGCTGCTTTATGGTGTACTTATATTTTAAAATTTAAGTCTTAAGCTTCAAATATTTAAATAAATATTCATATACACTTTAAAGTTCTAGTAGCAAGTCACTAGGATTATCATAGTGTTCAAATCATGGAAACCTCATTTTTGCAAAGATTTGCTTCTGCACTTGTGGAATTGGCTATTAGAAGGGGCTTAATTTCCCATGTAGCCTCTGGTTTGCACAGACAAGGTGGGTGCAGTCACCTCTGGCACTACTCCTGTCAATTTGGGGAAAGCCATCTAGAGAATAATGAAACAGAATCTGAGAAAGTGAAGATCTTCTAGCTAGAGAAGTGACATAACTGGTTATCTAAAGTAGGATATTTGTAAAGGAGACAGAGCATGATTAGAAACTATACAACAAGCATGAGTAAGGCCATGCCACAGAAACCAGAAGGGGGCTGTCGTGTGCACTGGCTCTGTGTTTGTGGGTCACTGTTGACCTCAAAATTCTCAGCCAAGTGCCTTCAGGATGATGAGGGTCTTTGGTTTGGTGACTCCCCATGTTTCTCCAGGGCCTGTTTCTCCTCATAGCTTGTTCTCATTGTCCCCACCACAGGTCTCCCGATTGCCCCGTTGCCTGGCTGTTGATCAAGACTCCTGGGAGACACAGACAGCAGAAGAGGGGACAGAACGGGGTTCCAGCGCTCCTCCTTCTCAGCCTCAGGAGGCGACTGTGACAGGAATGGCACCTGTGAGAGTTTTCTGTTCCTGCCAGACAGGCTTGCCCTGGTCTACCTTCCCTAAGCGTCACTGTAAGAAGACTGGTGTAATTAACTGTCAGTGCTACTCTCCAACCAGAGAAGCGCTGTTCTGCTTGGGAATGGAAGATTTCTTTCTTTCAAGTGAGGGAAAAGAAGTAACTCTCTTCACTGAGAGGTTTCTATTTACTTTACCATAGATAGGTAATATAAAAACTTTATGGAAAGAATACATAACACAAATGAGCAAAATGGAATATATGTCACAGAATATATGCTCTTATATAAATCGCTATTAAGATTAAAGCATTATATGTACCTAAAGATACAGATGCCACCTATCATTTTTCATATCCAGAAATGATTCCTTTGAAGAACTATACATGGTCAATGAGTTACTTAATATGCCTTTTTGAGTTATTTCAGGAGACCCGCTTTCCTCTATCACAGACCATGCTATGGTAAATGTAAGTTTCAATTCATTGCTCAGTTCTGCACTTGTGAAATCATTGGCTGGAATTGCGGATCACACATGTTCCGAGTTAAAAGTCAGATGGGCTTTTTAGACTTTTTATTCACATTGCTAATTAATCTCCACCCAGTTCCAGCCCATTTTTATTACTGCTACCAGTAAGTGCAAATGTCCCTGTCCCCCCATCTCGGGGATGTTCCATATCAACATTCTTGGCCATTTTGTTGATTTGAAACTTCTAAAAATTATTTCTGTTGCTTTTCACTGTTTTGTTTTGAATGTTTCTCTTTGCTAAAAGCTTGGTGATTTGCCTATAAATATCCTCAGACCATATTCTTCATTAAGGTGTTCGGGTTGCTCATGTTTTCCTTTTATAGTTTTGATAGCTAATTACCCGACTTTGGTTGGCATATTTCTTAGTTGTATCTTTTTCTCAGTTTGTCATTTGTCATTCAAATGTAGTTTTATGACAGGTTTCTTTTTTAAAAGAATAGTTAATGACAGCTTCCGTAAGCTAAAGTCAACAGTTCTACTTGCCATCTGTGTGAGCTTGGGCAAGTTTACCTTTGAATAGTAATTTTCTCATCTGCAAATTCAGGAAAATAATAGTGCCTGTCTCACAGAGTTATCACTATTGGAATTTAGAGTAGCCAATACATGCAAATTAGACCTCTATATAAATGTTATACAAAGACTGGCACATAATAATCCCTTAGTCTTCTTGAATATGGTATCTTCTAGCTCACAGTGTCCTCTGTTTAATATAATCTCTAGAGTAACTTAAGTTTTTTCTGCAGATAACTAATTCTATTCTTTCTAATATTATACACAATTATTCATTCCAGTGCGGGGTTGGATTAAGTTCTTTCATTGTCAGTTTCTTCTTTATTTGTTCTCTATTTTAACAGTTTATTTTGCTCTTTTTTCTTTCTTGTTATATTGAATTTTCCTGAGGCTATGAAAATATTCTCTAATATTCTATAATAGACTCTTTGCAAAGGCATCCACCTCTTCTTAGTTTTAAGGGTAACATAGCAGTGTACTTACTGTTATACTATAACATTTTCTCCCTCAGTCTCAGATGTTTAGTTGCTTTATTTTCTTTTATTTTCTATACTTGAAGAAAGTCAGTTCTTCCCAGACAAGGAAGTTTCCTTGTGTTTCCTTTGGGGATCTTGCTCGTTTCTCTTTCTTGTGTTTTTCATGTTGCTCAGATTCCCTGATTGGAACGGGACAGTTCTCTGTTTCTGAAGACTGATCTATCCCTACACAGGTCCACTGATAATTCTCCATATTTATTCCTGGGGGGCTTTGATGTCTTGAACTACGGAAAAGTCACACATCTCTAGACCCACATTAGCAAGTTTCCCCCTGGGCCTGCCAACTCATGTGTTTCCAGTTTTCCAGAACTCACCAGGGGCTTTCCTCCTGTTTGGAAGTTTCTAGATGAGGACTTAGAATTTTGACAAATGGGGAAGACAGAGAGAATGGATGAACTCCCAGTATGAGCCACACCCTTCCCAAGCTCCTCCCTCCTGTTTGCCGAAAGGGTTGCTGCCACTCCTCAGACGGTGAGACTGAGACTCTGTTACGCTGAATCAGGGCATAGAGAGTAGAAGATGCGTTCATTTTTTTGTTTTTTTTCCTTTCTCTTATAGATCTGAACTTAAGAATTTAATATGTTGTAGAATAAAAGGTACTTTATGAATGGGAGGAGTTTTTTTAACTATCTGGAAGAAAAGGTAAAAGAGAGAATTGATTTGATCATGGGTACAGGAAGGTAACTTGCCTGGGAACAGACTGTAAAAGGCCTTGAATGCCAGGCTGCTGTTTGTATTGATAGTGTCAGTGATGTGGAATCAAAGAAGATATTCATCGAGTGAATATTAGAATCAGATCCAAATTTTACAATGATTACCCTGTTGGAGCTTCGGTAGGCAGATCTGAGACAAAGCAGAGTCCAGGTCAGGAGGTTAAATTTAGCAGCGGTTACCACATCCAGGTGAAAGACGGTAAAAAGACTTCCTGCAGTGCCCACAGAGGAAGTTAGAAAATGAACTTCCAACATTGTTTATCAGTGTTTAAGGTTCAAGGAGCAACCAGAGAGAGGCCTCAACTGCATTTTCTCCCAACCTCATGCTTAATCAATAAACAAGATGCAGAAAACAAAAATATTAAAACTAACACCTCCACAAAAAACAGAGATGCATTTGTGTATCAAAATTATTTTCATTTTGACTAGAGGAACAGGGTTTGTGAAGCGTAGACTTCCTAAGTGAGAGGACTGGCAGCAGTGAATACTGAGGGAAAATGAGATGCAGGCAAGAGGGGGCAGTTATGGGCGTGAAAAGGAGGAGGGGGGATCAGAGAAGGAAGGGCAAGAGTGGTCTCTGGACCCCAGAAAGTCCTATGGCGAGATTGACACCTGTTCCACAATTCTAAGCATTAGACCTAATCTACAGTTTCAAATTCTGTACAAATCTGATTGGTACCATAATGTGGTGTGGGTGCATACATTAAAGCACAAGCAACATAAACGCGTCATAAAGACTGTGGTCTGAGGACACGTTTAGGTAAATCACAAAAGAATAAACTTGTCCAGTTAGCGTGTTTTTAGTAAGGACTCTATGTGGATTATTTATATTGTCACACACACACACACACACACAATCAGTCCTACATGAGAAATTACTGTGCTCATTGGGTATTTTGGAAAATTGTAAATTGAATATGCACGTGTTTTCTAATTTGAAGTTTTATAAAAGATAATATAACTTACACCAGATTTTTTGACCAGAAACATGTTCAGACAGGCTTAGAAAGCAAAAGTAATACTCAGCTCAGATTCACACACACATACACACAACACACACGCTTCAGGTTGTTCCTATCTGAAATAATCTCCCACGATTAAGCCTTCTGGAGGCACCAGTTTTTCAGTGAAGTGAGATTCAAGTAAATTTAGCCTTTTGGAACAGGAGGCCCAAGGCGCCTTTTGAAATAGTCATTCTCCAAAGGGTGATGCCAGCTATTCCGGATTGCCGGGTACTTTGAAGTTATTGTCCTTAAATATACTAGAGAAGGTGAGGTGAATAAGAGGAGATTTTGAAATCTATCTTAAACATCCAATTCTTCCAGCTCTGCTCTGGGTCCTCATCTTCTAACTAGGACTGTCCCCTGCAAGTCAAGCAGACTTTCATCTAATTCTAGCTAAAACCTGACAGACAGTCTCATTAGTTTTTGATGGCCTTTCCTGTTCCTTCCATCACAGAGGCCCTTTGCATGACAGACGCCGTCTGGCCAGGGCCCTGGAGTTTTCCTCAGAACTTCAGCGCTGGCTGTCCAGATGGGAATTCTTTCATATGCACATCAGTGCCCTGCCCAGTTGATCTGTTTGAGATCTTTCTTTTGTCCCATTTAACCATTTTCATGCTCAGTGTCAGGGCTGCTACTCCCTGGAAATAAGGTTGCCTATTGTCCCACATTCCTCTCTGTGAAGAGAGGGTGGCCACAAAACTTTGCCTTCCAGGATCTCAGAGGAATTTCTGGGAAAGACCATGCTATAAGAAAGAATTTCAATAGCTTCCCCATTTTCCCTCTTTGATTCGCGACCTGAGGTTCTGTGGCTTTTTATGAAAGGAATTCAGAAATCGTTAGCAGCTTAGCTAGGCATCCCTGGCTCTGAGCATCCAACACAGGGAAGACGTCAGCTGGGACTGGGGCGTCCGAGACCTAAGGCTGTCAAGTTAGTGCCTGCTCACATGGAAAGTCATGGGCCCTTGGCCCCATGGGTCTCTGCTGTGGGCCCGCTGAGAGTCCTCAGGACTTGTTGAGTGGCTTCCTGATGTGAGGGACTTCAAGGCTGCAGAAACTTCTCTGGTCCTGGCAGGAAATGGTGATTCTGTTCATGACTTGGAATCTAAGTCCTCACATTATCACTTCCCTTGAACTTCAGATCACACGGAACAGACGGGTCCGGGGGAGGGAACTACAAAAGGTCATAAATGCTAGCAGCTAATACTGGAGAGTCATCTTGGAGCCTGGTATTACCATTGCTCAGTGCTGTCCTAGCACATAGAAATCTTTAAAAACAATTCCTTTGATGGATATAAAGTGATTTTGTTAGTGCCCTATACGCTTACACTATGTTCCCTACAATTTCTTTCTTTTTACTGTACGTGTCCCATCCCTATACCATCACGGAGTGAAGGTCCCTAAAACACTGCTTTCTTCCTCTCTTTGTAAAGCCATAGACCCAACTGTCAAGTCACAAGTTCTGAGCTGTCGGAGTTGCCAAGTTTAGGGAGATTTCCACGAAGGTAGTATAATAAGCCTTATATTATATTCAGTTACGTAAAGTGTAACTTTGAAGATTACTTGGCTGCTTAGGACAAACTTATTTTTAGAAAAACTTGAAAACAAAATGATTAACAGAGAATATAGTAATAATCTTGGATCCATGCAGTTTCCTAGAAGAGGGTGAAACCATGCGGAGCAATGAGGAGAGAAGAGAGTTGTTTCAGCAGTACAAACACTTTTTCACACTTATTTTTGGCAGTAGGAGGGGTCAAACTCAGGGCCTCCTTCAAGATAGGCAAGAGCTGTGCTGAGGAGCTAGAGCCCGCCCTACACTGGCCTTAGACATCATTTTCAGTAGCCTTTTCTTTGACTTTCCTCTTCATAAATCTCTAAAAGGAGAGAATTACAACAGATTGTCTTGAAATATGTCTGTACTTAGAACATGATAGGGATACACATGTGCACACATGCACACACATAAAGTTCATTCAAGAATGTGTACGTCGCTCTATTATAATATGTGATAGTGTATTTCCAGCTATGCAGTTATTTGATGGTCTCTTAGAAAAAGGTGTTTTTATCTTTCACCTTCTTCTAGGCCGTTACACTGTCACCTACTCTCTCGGTCCCCTCCCCATTCCTTAGACACAGCACCAAGCCCACTCCTTCAGGGAGGCAAGGTTTACTTCAGGTCATAGTCTGCAGAGGTTCGGTCTGCGGTTGGTTGGCTCCAGAAGAGGATGGCATGGGAGAGGGGCACAGCTAAGGACAGCTGCTTGGCCTCGTGGGCAGGATAGGGGTGAGCCGAGGTAGGAGCCAGGAAGGGAGCTAGAATGTTCTGGCCACACCCACGGTGACTGCACCTTTGAGCCGCAAGTCTTCTGTGAGCTCCACCCGTCCCGTCCCCTTCCATCTATGGTCACATAACGCTTCTGTGGGGCAGCTCAGTACCAACCCTAACTGCTGCCAGGTTCTTTTCCATGTGCATGGCTGAGCTGCTCCAAACGCACTCTCCAGTCTGAAACTATCTGTCCTATGAACAAGTGGAGAAAGGCAGAGGTCTCCACACAATCAAATGATTGTTTAATGATGAAGAGAGTCACACAGAAGTGTCACATGCAGCGTCTCTAAAGAACAAGCCAGATGTCAACCACCAGACAAAGCCGAGTAGCAGTTGTCCTTACCAAAAATCCTACAAAAATAGCTAACAGATAAGGTGCATCTTACCAAATAGGTGCCATGGCTGTCAGAAGGAGGAGAAGTGTCTCATTTGAGGCAGGAGGAATCATATCTGGAGGCTGAGGCAGGAGGATTGTAAGTCCTAGTCCAGGCTGAGCAACTGAGCTAGGTGCTGTCGCAAAATAAAACCTAAAAGGGGTTGGGAGCGTACCACAGTGATAACGCTATTTATCTAGCCACAAGCATGAAATTGTGGATTCCATCCCAACTACTGCAAAAAAGAAAAAAGAAAAAAACGGTATTGTGGTAGAACTTTGTGATTGTGATTTGGATATACAGAGAATATAGTGTAGGTAGAAAAGGGAAGCTTAGACCATATTTTTGATCATTTTGACTGGAACAAAATATTCTCATAAAATGGGTGGAACTACAAGATATGTTAAGTGAAATAATCCAGACATAGAAAGAAGAGTGTTGTGTGTTTTCTGACGCATGTGGGTGAAAAGGGAGAAGAAAATGGACTAACAGGGCAGGGGAAGGGGGCTGGGGGAGGAGAGACAGAAGGAAGAGAGATCTGGGAAGGGGAGGAGAGACAGGCATGCGTGGACATGCCACAGGAAACTGTAAATCTGCACAGTTAAAAGCATTAAAAATGGTAATAAAAATTCCCATAGAAAAGTCAAGAGATAACTCCACAAAGAGAGATCACATTTTCAAAGTAATTTAAGTGCAAGGCACAAGAGTTTACAGATAATTTTATAGGCAATCAGGAACAATTCTGCTGTCAAATTCTTTCATCATCTTCTTTTTATCTTATTCATATTACTATCAGTTCTTTATATCTGGTATATTTTCTGTTCATTTTTATTATAAAATGTCTTTTATGTACATTCTCCTGCCAATTTTCTAATGGGCAGGATATAAATCTATGCTATTTAGAAGGCATCCATTGTATGTAGCCTATATTAAAATAACTTCTTGTCATTGAACCCAACTTAATTCCTTCCAGATTGCAGCCTGAAGCTAACAACACAAGACACACATGTGTCATCCTGCGGTTAACTGCACTGCTAAGAACCCAAGGAGAAATGAGAGCCTGGATCACAACTGTTGTCACTTTCATCATGCAGAAATGATCAGGTGAGCTTCATGTTTGGAGGCACCGATGTTTCTGGCTCTGAGCACCAGGACTGCTAATGTCTGCACAACATAAAGGAAATCCGAGCTAGCTCCCCACTCCAGACCATGTCCCGTGTCCAGTGCCACTGAACACAGTGTGCCTGCCCGCGCTCAGCAAGGGGAGGTGCCAGGCAGAAGGAGGAAAAAAGTGAATCTGCGTTTCTGTCTCTCTTTACTTTGTTGTTGAGAGTAATCGTCAGACTGTGGAATCTTGAGTCAGTTTTTGAGCATTATCTGGAGAACAATGCTTTAAGAATCATGAAGGTTGCATTTCTCAGCGGGGTAAGATTTACGGCTACACCCATCTGGAGTCTCTCCAAGAAGGGCAGACTTATCCAGAGTAGCCAGCTGGTATGTGGCACCTCTGGGCCCCCGGGACATGGCTCAGACATCAATGCAATCCTTGTAAACCTCCCTGCCATGGGTCTCTGCTGCTCTGTCCAGTGAAGGCCTGCTGATGAGTTAAGCACGGCAGTATTAAGCAGCTTCCCCGACACACAGTTTTTGATCTTCCTCTTCTCATTCAAAGCACAGTCCATGTCCCTTTCCTCCTCTTGGAGAAGGCTCATGGTCGCTGTAAGCAAGAGTCCTCTGCACAGCAGCTGCGTGCTGGCCAGGGGAGGCCAAGCTGCCTTTGCTGTTGGGAAGCTTGGCCCTAGATCCACTCTTCTCGGAAGAAATCCACCTGGACCCTGAGGCCTAAATGTGAGGGAGACCGTAGGTACGAGTAGGTTGTCACTCAGTTTAACCCAGCTAATGCCCCTAGCATGAGAAAGATGCCACCTTGGAACCTCCAGAGTAATCCACCTCCTGGACAGTTCCATCCTCAGCAGATGCCAGGAGAAGCAAATGGCACCCCCTCCCTCTGTCCTCAGATCGCTGCCCTCAAAGGTACACGCGAAATACGTCTGCTTTGCACCGCTGAGGTTTTAGGTTATTTGTTAGGCGGCATTCACCCTTGGAGGATGTACTGGATGCAAAATACATGTGGCTGCAAGAAAAGAACTGGGAAGGACATGTGCTCGTGATGTTCTAGGTTATTCAGCATGAAAGAGGACTTTCCGCATGTTCCAAAATGCAGTGGGTCTCTAGGAAAGGTAAAGCGGTTCTTCACGCTTGAAGCAGTGAGGCGGAAGTCACCATACCACAGGCTTGAAATGTTGTCCTTAAAGGAAAATATCAGGGAAACAGGAAATAAGAAACTGCCTGTGATGGTGCATGTCTGGAATTTCCAAACTCTGGGAGGCTGAAGCAGGAGGATTCCTAATGTAAGTCCAGACTGGGTCATTTAGTGAACTATTACTGTGCTTTCTCAAAATTAAATTTAAAAAAAGGAGGCAGGGGGGGTGTACAGCTCAGTATGAAGGCCCTGGGTTCAGTCTCTCTTCCCCTCTCTTGGTTTTACAGAGACAATGTCCCTCAGGTGCACATTCTAGGTCAGGTGAGTTGCTGACGTTCTTGAAGGCTCCAGGAAGGTAGATGCCACCAGGAGCACTTTCTGCGAGCTTTAGAGGCAGTATGATCTGAACTCAACCTTCCCAAAAAGAAAACAAATGCTCTTAACTATGCAGTAGTTTGGCTGTTTGTTTTGTTTTATTTTGTTTTGTTTTTTAATACAGGGTATTGGTGTGTAGTCCAGGATGGCCTTGAACTCACAGCAATCCCCCTGCCTCAGCCTCCCAAGAGCTGGGATTACAGGATATGCCACCACACCCAGCCCTAGTTTTGCTATTAAGCTAAACCCAGTGAAATCTAAAACCCCACCAATACTTCTAGGCAGTGCTTGGTTCTCAGCATCCCATGCCACCATAAAAAATTTCTTATACAAATGAAGCCCCTTTACATTTGAGGTCATATTCTCAGAGTACCATGTACATTTTTCTCTTCCCTGACGTAGATGGGCAGGGCACTGTTGGCTTTCCCCACCCAGGAAGCATCTGCCACCCTTCACACTGTGGGTCAGAACAAACTCACCGACATGTCCATGCGATGTCACATGAGGAGCCAGCGTGGGTGGCTGTGACCCGATTACTCGGCTAAAATCCCATCTCTACAATTTTCTAATTTCACGACCTTTGTGCTGTCTGCAACCTCTCAGAAACCTCATCTTCCCTATCTAACCCAGAAGGACCTTAGTGCCTACTCACAGGATTAAGCAGGAATTAAATGAGGTAATGGGAGTGATCAGTATCCTGACATCACAAAACCAGCCTCAGGCTCTGCCTTTATGACACACAGCCCTCCTCAGTTACTGTGCGAAGCTTAGCATTATCGTCATTGTTGTAAGCTTAAAGATGAATAATGGAAACTCGGAGAGTTGGACAGCACTATGAACCCAGTAAGTGTTAGGGCCAGGGTGGACGTGCAGGCCCTGGGCGAGTTCTAATCACAGTGGGGGCCTCTGCTTTGAGCAACAAATCAAAAATGATGAGCATCTTAAACCATTATCTTAGTAGGATTCGAGAATGTTGATTCAAATGGAGTCTTCACAAATATATATATATATATTTCACAAATATATATATATTTCACAAATATATATATATTTCACAAATATATATATGTATATATATATATACATATATATATATATATGTATATATATATATATATAAAATCTCCATTAGCTGTAAATGCAACATTCTTTACCTATAAAATGGAAATCGAAGCATTTATGTGTTAGGAAACTCATGAAATGCTGACACATTTTATAGTAAAGGAGTACAATCATATGAATTAGTTACTGTACATTCAATATTCTACTTCAGTAACCAGTTGAAAATATTGGCACCCATAATTAAAATCAGCATTTACTAAGCTGATTTATAAGTTGAACACATCACGTACCTTTTTAATCTCTATAACACAACAAAGCAGGAGCAAAGGAGTCGTAGCATACACTTTTTACTCAAAAGCAAATATACTGACTCAGCATATATAAAGTTAAAGTGGGAGAAGAAAGAAAACAACATAAATGCAAAACTTTCTGCCCCATTCCACTCAATGAGCATTTGTGGCAAAGGGAACAGAATGTGGCAAACTTCAACGCCACAACGTGCCCTGGGTTAGTTTCATTTTCTTTCCTGTCTCACAGCCATGTGTGAGTGTGCAGTGCGCTCTCTCTTGGTTTTCACTCTTGTCTTTTGTCTTCTCCGCACCACAGAATGAGCTGTGCCACTGAGCTCCGTTTTCAGCAGGCGCGCGCTTCAGAGGCGCGTCCTGCTCTAGGTGGAAGCAGGCCCGCAGGCCGCACGCGTGCGGAAGGTGACTGGAGAGTGGCAGCGTCACGCACATGCGCAGCTCTTGCACGGAAGAGTCCAGGAGGTGCGTGTGCCCTCAGGGGCCAGCGCCTGGCTGGAGGCGTCATGGCAGGTTGACCTCAGAGGGTGGATCTTGTCCGTGCTCCTCCCTGCTGGCTCTGCTTCCTCCTGCTGCACGTGAGCCACTTTCCCCAGCCAGCTCTTACAGCCTGCAACTCTTTCAGCGGCTCCAGGCAACTCAGGATCAACACACTGGAAACTGAGCCCTATAAACCTCTCGCCCTTCAAGCTGTGAGTGTGGGGTACTGTGTCCCAGCGGGAAACGCGACTGAAGCAGGATCCCTGTTTTATGCCATTGTATCTTTAAGCATGAATCGATTTGTTAATCTGTGGTTCAAATGAAGAAACAGTGAACCACCCCCGGCCAATGGATTTACTAAAGAACAGGTGTCTGTACAGAACAGAGGTGTAAGAAATGGTTAAGGATAATTTTGGCTGTGTGTGATTTCTGCCATTTGTATTATAAAGAAACTAATTCCCCAGAAACCTAGAATTTCTGCTGCATTATTTTATAAATGAGGAAGCTGAGAGCCTGTACATTCTTCTGGGCAGCAGAGCTGGAATTTAAAAGTAGGCTACCTAATTATTCTGTGCTAGCTCCCAAGTAAAGAGCAACTGCTAGGGAAGGTTGATAGGCCTTTTTATAAAAGCAAGATTCAGCTGAAATGCATGCCCAACCTCATTACAACAAAAAATTTTAAAAGTCATTTTAACCCTCGGATTATATATCTCAATAGAGGCTAACCTTTTAGCAGCTTTTAAGATACAATCCAGCAACAAATACAATGAAAACAAACAGGTAATAAATAGATAAAACACTAATTAAGGAATGGATTGCATATGACATTTCATGCTGGACTTTATTTAACAAAAGTAATATGTATTCTCACTGTTACATGTAATTAATCTTCAATGGTATCCTTAGACTTTAGTTTTAAATTTATTTTTAATACTCATTAAAATTATTCTTTTAAAAAATAGGTTCTGAAGATACTTGCTGCTGGAAATGTCAAACTGTATCTACAAGGTCATTGAGAAACTCAGTTCCTTCTGCTGTGCTGAGCATTTATATTGACCCCATCCATCCCTTCCCAAATTTCAGAGGCAGGATGGTGAGCAGGAATAATCTGGAGAGGAAAATCATGACCATTGAGAATGGAAAAAGGCATGGAAACCGTAGAGAAGACTGGAAGAGACTCCAAGCAGACTCTTCCACAGAGGTGAGGGCTCTCCCGCGCAGATCACAGAGTGGTTCCAGCCTTCACACTGGGAGGTGTGAGATCAGAGACAGGAGACTGGGTAAGCAGCAGAGGAACTGACTTGAAAATTGTGTATATCGTAACCATGTGGTTTATGTAGCAGCACCCACACCAACTCTCAGAGCAATCAAAACACAAGGTGAAGGGTTTCTGAGGTAAGGGATGGCATCTGGGCACAACTCTCACCGATGAATGAAAATTACTGCACTTCCTATTATGAAGTGTTTAGCACAAAGCGAAGACTCCTTTGAGATAGTTTCCCTTGAGCGAAGTAAATCTCCTTCCCTCTTTCACAGGACAATAGTTGAAGAAAGATTTATATTCCAAAAAAGCAGGAGAGTTCAAGCCAACTATGTTGATTGATCTAGTCCTGCATTCATAAATATGCAAAACAAACTAAAGGCCTCAAGACAGCTAAGGAATCCAGTTGGGTAAAAGAGGAAAGACTTCAATGAACAGTAAGGTAACTATCCTGGGAGGTGACGTGAAAGATCCTTTAGACGTCAAAGCTAGAAATAAATACAAAATTATGATGAATATTTTCACATAAAAAATACAAGTATGCAAAAATAAAGTGTGACAAGGAATCAAGAAAAAGCTTCCCGGGAAAACAGAAATGCCTCAGAAAAAAAGAGAGAGAAAGGAAGGGGGAGGGAGTAGTGTTAGAAATTACAACACATGGCTGCTGTGTCTTTCTCTGGCAACGTGTCACATTACAAATCCTAAAAGAATCCCCGATGTCTCGTCATATGAAGTAAGAGAAATTTAGGACATTCTAGTGGGCATCTTGCAGGAAAGCAAGAGTGACAGCAGGTATCGAGAAGGAGAGAGCTACAGTTAGGGTAGCACAGGCAGCCAACTGCCCCACAGGAAGTCACAGAGGCAGCCACCTGCCACACAGGAAGTCACAGAGGCAGCCACCTGCCACACAGGAGCCTGGGAGATGGCTGAGCAGCACCCCAGAGAAACGGATGCTTTCCTCCCAGAAAGAAAAAAAGATAAAAACTAAAACAGAAATGCCTAGATGTAGCCAACAAGCAAAAAGATTGGTTTTCACACAGATTCTTGATACAAAAATGCGAAGCCTCCCTTTGAGCTTGTAGTTACTAACTGTTCTAAATTTGGCTTAGGAGACTAACTTTACATTAGTTTGTGGTTTTCAGGGTGAAAAATCTGGATTTCAGTTTAATGGAGCAGCTCAGATGCCAGACAGGAACACATAAAACATCTGTATCAAAGGAATGCTTTCTAAACTCAAACCTCAAAGAAAGGAATTCTCAGAGTCATCATAAATGTGAACTCAAAACAAACCCATACTAACAGTTCTCCTGGAAATAAACTACCGGAGCAATTTCCTGGAGAAATAATAAGCCAGATAAACAGAACAGAGTGATACTGACTGAAATACATGAACAAGAATAAGTATGAGAATGGAAAGTACTGAAAGAGAAATAAAACATGTTAGGAGAAAATTTGAAAAGCAAAAAGTTGATAGTATAAGAACACTAAAATCCTTGCCAAGTTTTTTCAAGAAAAAGAGAAGTTACATATAAATAATACTAAGAATGAAAAGAAAGATAGGTATGCAAGACTTTAAAAATATAAAGAGAAGGTATCATAAATAAGTTTATGCCAGCAAATATAAACAGATAGATGAAATCGACCAGTTCCTAGGAAATACAACTGACTCAGGAAGAACTGACTAAAGAAGAAATAGAAAAAAAAATCAATAGAAAATCTATAGTCCTACAATTATCCATGTGATTGAATCTATAATGGAAAATACACATATTTGTATTCTTAGAGTCTTAGATCTTTGGGAATTTCTAACAAAAAATTACCAGGTAATTCCAATATTTTATGAATTTCTGCATTACGTTAGGGGAAAAAAGAAACTTTCTCAACTTACAATGTGAGGCTGCTATATGTTTAATACAAACTAGAGAAGAAATGTATAATGCAATTAACACAAACATTCTCATAAATTAGTTGGAAAAGAGTAAATAAAATGTTAGCAATACAAGTTTCACAATATAAAAAAGATAATATTTCTGGAAAACGTAAGCTTATTTATTGTGAAGTACTTCCATTTAAAAAATCTATAAATACAATTTAATATGCTAACAGATTAAAGAGAAAAAAATACAGTTTTCAAATGAGATAACAGAGATTTAAATAAAACAAAAAATCCATTTTAACAAAAAGCTTTTAGCAAATGAGTCCTGTCATGGTTCATGTCAGTTGCCCCCAAGCCTCATGCAATTATGGACTGCACCAAATCTATAACTTGTGATTGGTTCACTGTCTAGTGCTTGGATTGGTGGTATGAGTGCTGCACCCACCCAGGGGTGGAGCCTGGATAAGACCTAAGGAGGAGAAGAAGGTGTCTCTCTCTTGCCGGTTCCTGCTTTGCTGTTTGTAGCCAGCCATGAATGATGGCCTGCCTTACCACCCTGCCACTTAAGAGCCAGCTAAGTATGGACTGAAACCTCCAAAACTGTAAGAAATAAACCTTTCCTTCTTTCATGTTGGGTGCCAGGTATTTTGTGTCAGCAATCAGAGTGAAAAGTAACTAAGACAAGATATATATATAAAATCACCACTTAGAATTATAAAAGCTGTACAACCATATTTATAAAGCAACACACAATAAAGTAATACCTGCTCAATAGCATTTAAAGAATTCTACAGTAAAATAATGTTTACTGACAATAAGCAATTAAAAGCTATTTAAAAATCCAGATCAATTAGAAAATCCCAAATTTCACCACTTTTATTTAACATTATACCTTATAGGAACTAGATGACATGAAAAATGCAAAAAGTAAGTTTAAAATATTAAAGACTCATATTGGTAGCTGTTCACACGTGGTTGGACCCTGAGAAAAGCACAGAGTCCAGAATCAGTGAGGGAACTTAGCAAAGCTGACAGGCTTAAGGTCATCACCTAAAGTAAATTATATTTCTATACAGAAACAAAAGAGTTTGAATGTAATTTTACAAAAAAGCAAAAAATTAACATGCATGAATATAACAGAACAAGAGGAGCATGAGAATGAATGTAACAAATAGTACACAAGGACTTTGTGGAGAAAAACATAAAACTTCAGAGCAGTAACAATAAAGATAATCCAAAAAGAGAGAGATTACTTCTTTCTAACAGTTAGCTGTATATATTGATTCCCCCTAAAGTGACTTGTAGATTAAAAGGAATGCTGGTAAAAATGTCAATATATTTTATGGATACTGACAAAATAACCGGTAATTTTACCGAAATGTGGTCAGATGTGTTATCAATTGGTGATGCCTAAGAGTCCTGACAGCAGCCTGAGGCAGAGGAGTGGGCAAGCCGGGGGGTGGTGGGTGTTGGTAGGGCGCGCAAGCGGGTGGAACTCCGACTAAGCACAGACGCTCACCAGCACACTCGTCCACGCATGTGAGGCCCCGAGTTAGTGCCTGTAACTGCACACCCTTGAGCTCACCTATAAACTGGCAAAACCGGATTTGTAGTATCGAACATTCGCGTGTGCTCTCCATGCAGTAGTGTCACCTCACAGACGTTTGCGCATGGTACACACAGGAACGCAGAAACACATGCAAGCGACTTCACAGACGCATTGCTCCTCCGAGGCAAAACTGGCGAAAGCAAACCGTTTAAAAATTTCCCAAGAGAGTCAATAAACCAGCAATGGAATCAATACTCAGTGGCTTCTCAACCCTAAGGAATATCCACACAGATGGACAGTTCCCAGAGGTGTCCTTCCTCGGGACCGAGGCCTGGAGGTGGTGGTCACTGGCTTGGTCTCTTCTCGTGGTCACCAATGTGCAATGGTGGGCTCCCTGCAGATGACTTTATTCCTGTTCACCACCCAGAGGCTTCACTCCCGAACACCATTAATAGAGTTTGCACCCTCTTCCATATCACAATGAGGAGCAACTTTCAACAAAAGAACGCTGGCAAGACCACAGCCAGATCGCATGCGAACCATAGCACTAGGGAACTGAAACCAGCCATGAAGAGAGACAGAGCAGAGAAGGGGTGGGAGACAGCTGAGCTGGCGGGAGGTGGGCTGCTTTTATTTATTTGGACAACTGGTATTTTAACACCTTCCCTTAATTTGATGCGAATTCACTTTAATATATTTACCCCTGTTTTCAGCTGAAAGGAAATGAGTAGATAGAAGATGGTTTTATTTCAGATTGAAAGTCTGCGTACTGTTCGTTTCCAATCAAAGGCATTTTCTCTCAGAATGGTATTTCCACCTTCGAATTCAGTTTTGCTAGCGAGAATTTCAGCATGGCATCCCATGTAATCCTCACCTGTTAACTTCCCTTCATCTGGAGCTTTTAGAGTCTGGTTTTCATAGTGTCCTTAAATTTTACAATATTAGTTTAGTAATATCATTTTACCTTTCTTAGCCATCTATGTCTTTTAATATTTTAATGTTCTCACTTTTTCCCAGTTGCGGGAATTTTTTCTTTGGAAGTATTATTGTGTTAATATTTCTTTCCCATTTTCTTTTTGAAAAATATTTTCAGTATATATGTTTGGACTATCTTTATTAATTTTGATCACTACTTTCTCTAACATTTCATGGCATATAGAAGTACTTCCAGACTTTTTTTCCTCTTATTTTTCTTACAGCTTTCTGATTTTGCAATCATTCAATATTTAATACATTCAATTGTAATTGTTTTAGAGCTAAAACTTGCAGGGCAATAATAATATTAGACCACACTTAAAAAAATAAAATCTTATCAGTACTGGTACTGTTTCATTACTTGTCATTTTGTCATTAAAACCTCTTCCGTGGTGATTTTATTGGCAAAACAAAATATGAATTTGGCTGAATATCAGTTCTAACAGTAGTTTTCCTTCGTAGTCATGATCAAAACTATACACGATTTTACATTAATGCAATTTCAGCAACTTGCCGATCTCCCAGACACTGTGTGAAGCTCCATGAGTGAGAGACCACACCTGTAGCATTCACCATAGAATTTTTGAACCTTAGCTAAAACTGACCAATAATCACTCAAAAAAATTTTCAGTAAATGAACAAGTGCCTATAACATGCTCATAAAAACTCTTTTCACCAAGCTTTTTTCTCAAACTCTGTAAATTCATGTTCCACCCTCCACTGCCTGTATTCTGGGAACAGTTCTAACAGAAACATCTGTAGGTCTGCATGAAGCCTGTGTTATCTCTCCTTCCTTCCCGCAGACAGTGGTGAAATATACTTCCTGGACATGTCCATCATTCCAGGTCCAGACTCAAGCTTGTCAACTCTCACCTCACCCACCAGCTCCTTTCACTTCCTCACTTCTCAGCAGTGAAGTCTTTGCTTAGCTTGGCTTCCTGCCCCTCACACACCTACAATCGTGTTCACCATATTTTCTTATGATAGTAACTTCAATCAGAACTGTTTCTGAAACCAAAATATGATCATCGTAGTCTTCTGCTTAAATTAATTGCATGTATATTTTCATCATAGCAGCTACTTACCTGGGAATCAGGAATCTGGGGAAATGGCACTAGATTTTAAAATTTTCTTAGTGGTATAAATGAGGATGGAGAGGGAGTGCTCAAGTGTGAGACCCAGAGGAAGGTGCCAGAAGACCGCAAGCCTAAGGACCGAGGTCTTTGGGTGGTAAGAAAATTCCTAAAGGCAAACTTTTATTCTTGAGTAAGCTATTTTATCACAGTTGTATGTAAGAATGAGATGTGTAAAGATACTTAATACAATTTTCAAATTAAAGAACTCAAAATCAGGCCAGGGGTTTAGCTCAGCGGTAGGAGTGTCTGCTTGGCAAGCACGAGGTCATGAGTTCGATCCTCAGTTAAGGAAAAAAAAACTCTCAAAATCAGATCAATATAGTTTTTGTGTTGCTGGATGCATTAGCTTGTAATATTATAATATTCTCTTTGGCATTGCAGAGATTTTTAAAAAGTAGATCATTTCATTATTTAATGCTAAAACAGTAGAATCAGGACTCTGACTTTTCTTGCTTTCTCTGTACCATTAAGCAGATTTTTCCGAAATATTTTCAGTCCTTTTCATTTAGACTGTGTCCGATCACTACCCAAGAAACTTGGTTAAAATAGGCCGCTGAAGGAGTGATAATTCTTATTTTCTCAACAATGATCTTCGCTGGATGATAAAATGCTACTTCGCTTGTAAAAGGAAAGGGCAGCTGCCTACAAAACAACAGTGATCTTCTAAACTGCAAGCAAAAGAAACCGTATTGTGTAATAAATCTGTGAAGCAAGGAGTTTTTGCAGGACTAGTGGATGACATCAACTGTGGTCTTTTGAAGGTCAGGAAATTTGTGATCTACATTATTAATCTGAAAATTTTAGGTAAAGTACTTTGTTGGTCTTTACAACTAATATTAAGATACTATTCTAAGGCCATGTGTATTGTTCTCCAACCTTAAAGTTCTGGGCTGCCTGAAGGATAGAAGCATTTAAAAGATTCCCCACTGACGATAGGATAAAATTCAGATTTCTTAGCATGGCAAATACAGATGTTCCTAAATGGAAACGAGGCCCTTTCCCAGTTTATTTCCAGCACTATCAACATACAACTCAACATAGAATGCTGCAAATATGCAACCTTAACCACAGTGCCTCAAAGTTCACAGTCTGGACGCATTACCACATCAATGAATGCACACATTTTGGGATAGGATATTTATATTCAGTCTTCAAGGTGCAACTTCTTTTTGTGAACTTTTCACAGTGACTCACAGAGCGATAGGCACCTTCACATGTATCTAGCTTTCACGTAGCCCTTGCCATAAATTCACTTAGGCTCACACATTCACAGATCTTCCATTTATCCTGGAATCAGTTACAAGATTCCAGAAATGATTTCCAAGCTCTTCTCAAGCCTGAATCACTCTTATCCTGACTATACTTTAGGAATTCCTGTCATTTTTGAGGGGACATTTCTGGTTCCTAATTCTGCTTTATCACAAAATTTTCTCATCCTGAAAGGACTCAGCTTAATACATAACCAGGGAAAGAAGTCTCCCTCCATCACTAGACATGGTGAGCTCCGTTTGCTCCCAGATTCACAAGCATCCTTCCTATCTCTACAATAATGCTGTTCACTCATGATTGGTTGAGCTCATAGTGAAGCTTCACGTGGACTGACATGACCTCTTTCATTTACTGCTGTTTTCCTAACAGTTGCTGTGTTGCCTGACACACTTTAGGTGATTTTTACATGTTAGTTGACTAAACAGGTAAATAATATACCCACTATTTCCTTATCCTGAAAATGCTTTGTGTAAGCACTGACTTTCATTTTGCCCTGAGCCCACGTATCTATCACTTCATCTGCTCAATCTTTATTATAATGTCCAGACATGCCCAAGAGCATGTGACTCAAATCTGGTATCAAAAAACACAGATTGGGCAGGGATATGGCTCAGTGGCACAGTGCCTGCCTGGCAAGCATGAGGTCATGAGTTCCATCCTGGGTACAGAACAAAAATGCTATTTTGTAAAAATGATTTGTGCAGGGGTGGAATCTTAATGAAATCCTGGCCAACATACATCATGTCTTCCCACAGGTCTTGGTATTGTGTCACCAGCATGGATGTGATAACGAATGGTTTTATCTGTTGAAATCCAAGAACATATGTGAGGAGCTACTGGAGGCTTCTGACACTGTTTGTGCTGGCAACAGAGGCAGAGAGCTCTGGAGTCAAACAAGTGGGGAAAGCAGGAGTGAGAAGCAAGATGAGATGGTTATTTAAGCTCCTATTACAGATACATTTGGTCTGCTGTTTAATATTTTAGCTGTACAAGTCAATAAATTTCTTCTCTTGCTAGTTTTCTGCTAGTTTCATTATCACATTAAGTCAGTTTGTTTGTCTTTCTATCTCATGCAATGGAATTCCATACTGACATACAGAACTGCAGGTGAGGAGACTCAAACTGGCTTTTCACAGTTCTAGTACAGTTTGTCAAGAGGAAGGTAATGGTATCAATCACTGTGATAACTCTTATTCAGCAACAGCAGAATAACTGCTTTAAGTGATTTGCATGTGTGAAGATATATATGTGAAACTACCATTGTTGTCACCATAACTAGCTGACTGTCCTCCATGGGGCATTTACCAGGGGAGGGGGACAAAGACAGCAAAAGACCAAGATGAGAATGAAGTGCAGCCACGGTGCAGGTGATTCCACAAGCCATGTAACCTCACTCTATGGCTGCTCCATAGAAACATATAATAGAGTCAGTCCACTTAAGAGAAGTCCTCATAACTCTTAGTGTTTTAACACTTCTTCAAATATTAAACCAAGTGGGGCAGTGGCAGAGTGCTTGCCTAGCATGCCCAAGGTCCTGAGTTCAACCCCTAGTACTACACACACACACACACACACACACACACGTAGCAGCTTAGTCTCTCAAGAAATGTCTTAATTACTTAGCTACAAGTTATAAATATTAAACAAAATGACACTCAGGTTTTATTCTATAAAAAGCATCAAGGATATTACAGTAGGTTTCTAAGGAGGTTAAATGACTTGTTCTGGGTAAAATTAGGCAGGTATGAATTAAAATGAAATATAATTCCTAGCCACCTGTTTGGAACTCTTTTCAGTTAGGTACCAGCTAATTTTCTTACTCCTCACAGGCAAAAAAAAAAAAATCTTATGGTTAATATCTACAGACTTAGTCCTGGTACCTAATAACTGTGTGACCCTCAGCAAGTGGGTTTAATTTACCAGGTATCTTTGTCTCAGCTATAACGGGAGGATTGTATATTTATCTTTTCAATTGAGTTATTCTGAAGAGTAAGCAAGAAAATGTTTAACATGATACAAAAAATGCACACAATTTATTCTTACTAAGGGTAAACACTTTGCAGCAATAATAATAAATTTCTCCCTTTCCATAGATGTTCAAGTAATATGTATATAATTTCTTGCAAAAATAAACACGAATCTATGGTCTGAAATGTGATCCCATTTTCTTTGTTAGGGTTTGAGAATTGGGGTAAACAGGACTCAGATAAGTACTAAAGACCAGATGATGCATTAGATAATGTGCTTTCCTGAAGGGAAAAATAATGCAAGGTTGGGTTTCATTGTATTAAGTTCATTTGAGAGCTATGAGAAATCTGATCATGATAAAATATGAATTAGTACTTGCTACCCACAAGAACTCAAAAGCGCTGTAAAAATAAGATTGTGTGTTGGTTCTGCAAAGACCAGGCCCATGGAGCTGATTGTTCTGTTGGCTGAAATGACCACCCTTAGCTCTCCAGCCTCTTCTCCAGAGACCTGCAGGAAGCAATGAATCAGATCTGCACAGCGCAGTTTCTAGAACCAGACAGGGAAGAAGCAAATTCGTAAACACTAAATTGGTGTGAGCCTGCCAAGTGATCATAGAAACAAAATAGAGAGACTGCAGACATTTAAGGAAAACAGCCACAGCTGAGGTGCATTTGCACCTGTGATTGTTTCTTGGGCCCAAGGCCAAACGTTAGTCCCTGGATAGAGAGGACACCTTCGTACTGTAAGCTCTGCTCCAGTACAGTGATGGGAAAGGCAGCGTTTTCTCCTCTGGGAGGGTCATCAAGTTGTTTTGCTCCAGTTTGGGTCCATCCATCTCATCTGGCTTATGCTTGAGAAAGCTGGTTGACAAAATAAGAGAATGGAGCTACTTAAAAATCTAGGAGCCCTGGATGGAGAAGAGGAAATTCCATTATTAAGCTTTGCACAAAGATAGAACAAATGGATGTGGGTCTCCAGAAAATCTGAAGGGGAGACACTTTGGGCTCTTTATGTGAAGTTAAGGACTGAGCCTAGGAGGTTGATAAGACCTCTGGAATACCTGCGAAACAAAGAACAAAATGAGAAGAGACAATAGCAAAAAGCCTGGAGAGACATGTGGGAAAAGTGGAATCAAATGCATCTAAAGATGAAGAATTTATTTGACACACATTTCTGAAGGTCCTCTATTAGGGACTATTGAGAAAAGCATTTAAAAAATTCCTCACTTTAAGGAAATCAACCACAGAAGACAAATGAAGCCAGGACAGCAGACATGTACAACACAAATTGTATGGGCCCAAGGCATAAGTAGCAAGGAACAGAATTTTACCGAGGGGGCAGAGAGGGTTCCATGACATGCAACAAAAAGAATAAAATTGAAAAATAAAAGAATCATAGATATTCAGAAAAATTCAAGAAAACCAAAATGTGAAAGTTTGTGCATATTCTATGTAAGGTTCAGATTGGATCATAGCAGTTGTGTTTTGCGTTTATGCTGTGAAAAGTTTCAAATTCAGCCAATAGATCAAAGTCAAAAATTCTCACTACAGTCTGTTTTTAAAGGCATGCTGGCAATATTTCCAAATATCATTTAATCATCAGATTTCCCAACAGTACCTTGTTGTGGTATTCCTGCTTACATAACATCGGGTAACGTCTGTCTGCAGTAAAAAGGCAGTGACCATAGGTTATTTTAAAGATTTCCAAGGAGGAAAAGTAACTTTTGCTGCTAGCATTAACCTGCTAGCAATTTATAAATCAAGAAATGAGGTATTTTTTCTATATCTGTGAGGGTTGTAGCACCCTAACGATAAGGAAACATTGTTGTTAGCTATTTATAGATTTGAGTGTCCCTAGCTATTTATCCCTGGGGGTGGCACAGAAGAGTGAAAAGTGAGGGGCTACAAGGTCATAGAGGTCGGCCTGGAGAGGTTGATGGGTGGGCTCATTTTTCCTCCTGGTTCATAGGCCCCATGAATGTAACTAGTCCTATGGAGCTCTGTATCCTAACAGTGAAAATAAGGTAAAGCAACATAAATATGTGAAAGGAAAAAATTAGCAGCCACAGCCTTTTAAACCATTTAGTAACACAGAGTTAATTCAGAACAGTTGTGAAGCATTCTAGGAGTTATGACTTGAGAACATTTTAGGAGGTTTGTATTGCATAAAAGAATGAAGAGTTGCGTGTTGGTAGTAAGCTCTCTTTGATCCCAAAGGAATTAATATGATTAATTGAAAATCCTGCCCAAGTATATTTATCTTTAGTGAATATTTCCATCTAATTATGATGTACATAATTTTCTTAGTTACATAATAAAAGCAATTATATATACCTTAGAAGAATGCACTGAGATTCATTCCTTCACTTAATTCTTATTCAGTGAAAGCTCATTATTATATAATAGGCCTTACCTAGTAACAAGACAGGCATCAGCTACTATGACATAAACCTACCAACAAAAGGAGATTTTATTAGTTAAAATGTATGAGAAAGCACTTAACACAGCATTTAGTGAATAATAATATATATTGTTTATTATTGAAGTTATTAATAATTCTCAAAGAAGTTAAGGGGTATGCTATCATAGAATAAAACAATAAGGGTGGTTGTCAATTTAGGTGCATTAATATGTATGTACATTCATATATTTGTTTTCTATAAATATATTTGCACATAAAATATATACATGAGTTTGCATATATATGTAATATATACGTCTACATATATTTATTCACCAAGATTTCCAAAAATACAAATACCTAATGACTCTGCAGTCCCCACTACAATTGTTCATTTTAAAAATCTGATATCCAATATAGTTTCTCTTAATATAGAGGCTTAGGATTCAAACTAATTTAATAAAGATTTTAAATGAAGTTGGAATAGTCAGTGATGCATAGGTCAGAAGTGGGTGGTGATGGCAGAGAGAGGCCTCGGCAGGAAAAACCCTCAGTGTCAGCCTTCTGTCCAGAGCGCCTCGAGCTATGATCTCTTCTGATATTCTAACTTAGGGTTGATGCCGAAGTCACATTTTCCCATACTCCCGTATATGAAACTAATGTGGAGAGAATTTCTGAAAAGAGAACTTGCCAAGAACTCCTAAAATCAACAAGATCAAAGGTTAAGTAAATTTTTAAGGAGTCAGGTTTATAGTTAAAATTCTGAGTGCTGTAATCCCTTTCTATTGACCAATTATAGAAGAAATAACTGTGTCCTATGCTTTATCAAGAACTGCGTGTTTATAATTTGGCTTAATGCCCAAGATTCCATGTTATAAAGAACATAATCATGTTGTATAAATTTTTAAGTTGTTTGTTGATTATACTTAGTAAATAGGAATTACAAAAAATATATTTTAAAGTTACAGTATGTTGAATAAAATTTTTCATAATTTATTTTCTTTTTCAAAACTATACTCATGAATGTATCAATATCCAAGCAAGTATTTTTTGGCCGATTTCAATACTGAAATATTAGGTTATCTTCCCATCTTTAGCTCTTATAAATCAAAAACACATATTTAAAAGAGGCAACTTATTTATTTAATGTTAAATCTAATCCTAGTAATCTTCTTGAAAGGCTTCAAAGATTGAATATTTAATAATAGTAGCAGAAGTAATAAATCTTTTCATTTAAGCTAAATATATATATATTGCGAAAGGAAAGGGGAAGAAAGTGCTCAAAAGGAAAGAACAATTGGGATGAGGGAAAGGAGAAAAGGAAGAAGGGAAAAGATCTATCTCTCTATCTGAACAACATAACTATACTACTAATCTCTGTTAGCTAATTAAAAAGAATAATTTGTGCTTTCGGTGTTCTATTGGTTGATCATTTTTCATGCCTATATCTTATAATCTGAACAACTACATTGAAGATAACACTATGCAATATATTAATGTGTTTATCTCATTACTTTGTTTTAAAATTCTGTATGTTGTTTTTATTCTCTTTTCATTTTAAAATAAACAATATTTTTTTGAAACAATAAGTAAAAATAGCCAAAAAAGCATCATGGGTATTGATGCATAAAATCATACATTAATAGTGTAAGTATGGAAAGGTAGGAGGTAAGGTCAACTACCGTGAAATTATATAGTATGTAAACAGCTACAATTATGAGATAACTTGGTCATTTCTCTACTAAGAAGAACAGAGAGTTGAATGGGTGGTTAATATATATTGCAATACCGCGTAAGAACAATTTGTGAGTACACATATAATGTATCTATTTCATATAAGCCCTTCACAAATAAGCTCTTAGACAAACTAGATATTACAAAATTTATTCTGGCAATTGAAATACAATGATGGGCCAAGTCTGGAAACCAGAGAAAGAATTTGTTGCACATATAAAAAAGTTCAGGTAGAGAAGATATGAGATATATTGGTTAAGTACAGGAAGGTGAGTTCAAGACAATATTAACTTCAGCCAGAAAGTCTATCCTTGATGTAGGTGGGTCAGTCATAGAAGTGACGGGCAAGATACTTCATTTAATATGATTCGGCTGAAGACCTGACAGGAAAATCAATGTGACGACGTTTAAGACAGGATAGGCTGAAAGACTGGACTGTTCACTTCAGTGAACCATTATGGCAAGTGGAGAGAGTTGATGCCATTTTTCAGAATGGTGGTATACTGATTGTATGGTACAGATGCAAGAGAGGAGTGTGAAAATCAAGTTCTTAATTTGAGTGAAGGACTTAGACCTATGAATGAGAGACCTTTGCAGTTGCGTGTGAGAAGGAAAGGTAATTTGGGGAGCAAATTTCTGAATTCATTTGGGATGTACTGAGCTCAACGCGAGCACTAGAAATTCAGTTCGATCAGTGCCAGGTGAGTTGAGAATAAGCACAGGAAGAACTAAGACGAGAGTGAAGGATGAAGAGGAGTGCTGGGAGTGACCCGCACACAGGTCATGAAGCCACAGAGATGCTCTAAGAACAGCCATGGCTTGCAGTGGAAGGCCGAGAGTCTTCCGCTCTAGAGGAGGACGTACACAGGACACACACGCTGGGACTGCTGACCAACGCAAGTCACCATCAAAAGCACAAGAGAACTTCCAGAAGAGGTGTCCTCAAGCATCAAATATCTCAGTGCATCCGAGGAGAGAAGGGGTATGGTACAGCCTCCGGGGACGAATAGTCTCTGATGATATATTCAGGAGTTCAGTGGGTTGATAGGAAAATTCTGTGTCACACAGGTAAAGTAGTGTTAAGTAAAGATAAAGTAAAAGCAAAAGAAAAGTCTCTTTCTACAAGATTTGTATGCAAATGGAAATATTTAAAAGTAGCTAGAATGAGTAGCAGGACCAAGGAAAGTTATTGTGGATATTTTAAGAATATTTATAGTTAAGCAAGTTTGGAAGTAATTTTTAGGTTGAAGAAATCAGTTGGGCTAAAGAGGTACAAGGGTAAATAAGTCCTGACGACTGCCTTCACAGGAGCTCACCATGGACTGACCCTTTCTCAAAGATCCCGGACAAGAGGATATTGTGCAAAAGAGGAGGTAACGTGAGAGTTCCCAGCACAATGCGGTTTGCAGTATTCGAAGCACTATTTTCATTAAGAATGAGAAAGGAAAAGTAGAATGTCGTCAGACATTTTAAGGAGAATACGAAAATAACCAGAAGAAATTGGTGACATTTGAGCAGTAAATTCAGGGCTGATGTGATCCTAGAGATGGACACCGTGAGAAGTCTCGGTGGGATAAATCTGGAATTGTCACAGGGTCTGCTGTCTTTCATCAGGCTTCCACGCCTGACAGCAAACTCCGAAGGCGTAGACAGGAATGATTTATATAAAGAATCAGCAGCATCTTTGAAGATTAAAGGGAGCATGAGGTGATATAAAGTCAGATTGTGCACATAAATAAAGCAAAGTACAGCAATTCCAGTCTTTAATGAAATACATTAAAATGGAGTACCTTAAAGACCGATGCTACGAAAGAGACGAATGATATAGTAAGGTTAATATCATTACTGCTAATTGACATAGATAACAAATATAGAAGCTATGATTATGGTAGTAACTTCTTTCTGGCATGAATCTCATCAGTTATTTAATAGAGAATTCTGGAAGTAACAAAAATAGTTTCAGGTCTGCTGACAGATTTCATCATTTCTTGTTAAAACTGTTCCTTAGATATTACAAGGAAACTGATTCCATGGCTAAGAAGAGAAGTTGAGTGACCAACTGTCAAAAACCACATATTTGCTTTTGTCCCAGATCCTTCTGGATTAAGATGGAACCCAGAGTCCACAAAGCCAATGTGAGGACAGGCAGGGCCTCCCATATTTGAGGCACAGTGGCTCTATCACCTGTGTTCATTCTCTTTGGTTGCAAACTGCAGATAAAGCTCTCCTCTGTGAAATAAGAAATGAAGAATTGGCAGGGAAGAAGATAGAGTTTTCCTAGACATGTTTGTGGCAAAAAACAAAAAAGCATAAAATTTACTTAAAGCTAAAAATAGATGCTTTCTTACATATACAATGCTTAGTTCCACATTTATTCATGACCAGGAAATGAAAAAGCCAGACGTCACGGGTGAGCCAGAAACTACTGTAAACTTATTCCTTTCTCCTCCATCATCTCTCAGTTTGGTTTTTGCTGCTTATCTCCTCCCATCCTCGCAATCTGTCTGTCTGTCTGTCTGTCTGTCTGTCTGTCTCTCTCTCTCTCTCTCTCTCTGTCTCATTAACCAAGCTTTCCTGCTATCTTTGAATATGGCCAATCATACATACAGGACCAAATCTAGTAATGGTAACTAATTGACATTCTACCTTATTCCCTACAGTTAGGAGAGACCTGCTAATTTGCTGCCAGGGCTGTAGACTATTTCTCCAGAAAGTGTTTGAGCAAAGAAAACACATGTGTTTCCTTGCAGCATGGTCTCACTCACTGGTGCCAGACCTATAGCACATGTGCCACCACTGGCTGTTCCTCATCGGGAGCTCCAAAAGGGTCACCATCCCTGGTCAAGAATGTCCCAAAGAAATACAGGATTCAGACCCCATCTGTACACACCAATGAACTCTAGGGATTAAAGGAAAACTATTCTTAAGCAGATAGTATGCACAATGCTGATTCAAATGCTTTGATGATCAATTTTGTCTCAGGCCTGGGCTAGAAGGACCAGCGTGGGAGATAGGATTTGCGTACCTTGTATGAATGCTAAGTGAGTCTATCTCCTTTATTAAGAGAGCTAATCACATACATCTTTGAGGATTTTAAATTAATATTTTCCAGTCATGTATTGTCATATACTTCAGGAAAACCAAAATCAAGTCCTTTGGGCTTTTAAGTGAGGAAAGTTAAGCTAACAGAGACTACTGGTTACCCATCTGGGGAGGGAACCAGCACAAGGCAGCAGCGCAGATGGGATTCTGCGAGCTTCTTCCCACAGCAGGGAGGATGGGGAATTCTGCTCCTGTATTTCTAAGTCCCTGTCTACATCACGTTTATATCCAGCTTCGCTCCAAGAAGGTATAACTTGCTCCACAACACTCATTTGTACTGAAGAAAACCCTGCCACCACCTCCCTCCCTTTCTCATCTTTGATCCAAGCAAGAGGTTGTTTTAAATTGGATCCTCACACTTGAGTCAGAACTTCATAGGTACACAGCAAGACAACCTGTCCTGTTGTGAATCTCATCTTTTGCCGCGGCGTCCGCCCCGTAAGGAGGGTGCCTCGTACTGAAACTCCAGGGCCAATCCTTTTCACAACCAATTTCTGAGAAATTAGTTTTACCTTTCAATGTCATTGTTTGGCATAGAATTCTGCCCCAAGCAAGGAGCCCCTTGCCTATGGCAGGAAATCTTTTTATCACGCGAACTTCTGAGATGGAGCCAATTTGTTGACAAGCTGTAAATGCAATTGCCTGTCCCCCGAATTCATAGGTTGAAGTGCTCATCTCCAACCGGCCTACACGGAGAGACACAGCTTTTAAAAGGAAAGGAAGGCTAACTGTGGCAGACGTGTAGGGTTCCAGGGCCCGTACAAAGGGAGCAAAAGAGAAAACCAAGGGAAGAGCGCCCGCAAATTAGAAGGCAGCAGGCTGCAAGCTGGGGAGAGGGCATTGTTTACCATAACTGGACCTTGCTCCAACTGCGGTTTCAGTTCCCACCCTCCAGGACCTGAGAACGCTGACTTCCATTGTCTAAGCCACCTGGTCTCTTGCATTTGTTAGGGCAGCTGCGATGCGAATGCACTGTGTAACACAGCGCCTCCCCAATCACAAAATTCGGTGCGGCTCACCAAAGGAGAAATACATGAGCATTGAGAAAATTGTAACCTTGCAAATTCTGTGAAATGTTTCTTGATAATTAATTAACGAGTTGACCCATTATAAATATGAGCTACATTTGGCAATTTTCTCTATAGTTTTTTTTTCATTTTTCTTGTAGTTGCAGAATAAATATTAAAGTGTAGCTCCAAAGATAATTATATCTTGAACTGACACTTTATGGAAGTAATTTTGATTTATGAGAAAATCCAATAGCTCTTAACTTGAGATAACCAAATTAATCATAAATTGATTTTATTATGGGATGATTAAGCATGAGGATGAAGTCATCATTACATTATTAATTTATATACTACAAAGATGCAATTTCTGTTTGTGATTTTTTTTTAATTTACAGGTCCTGAATAACAGTAAAGCCAGCTGCTAATTTGAGTCTTCGGGTTAGCACTTCATTTGCCTTGTTTTACGTAATGCCACCTAACTTAATTCAGAGGAGAATTTCAAAACATAAATAGAGAAGGTAATTTTAGAAATTTAATTAGTGATCCCTCCCACACCACTGATTAAATTTGGCTTTGGATCACTGATTTTCACCAAAAAAAAAATCCCTAAAATTTCCATGAGCTAAAATGATTATTTATCTAACACATTCCTATGTGTTTTACACATTTCTTAAATCAAATCTCTCCCTGTTATGTGTTTTAAAAATGGAGTTAAAGAGGTATCAAAACTACATGGCCACATAGAAATGGTGGATTTCTTTTCAAGACTGCATAGTATTTAATTGAGAATTTATAAGGTAACATGTGCAGTGGAAAATGGGAACAAAATATACAAAAATATTATTTGGGATATAGAGGAAATACACGTATTTTCCTATTGTCCTTAACTAGAGACACTTTGAGTACCTGGTAACGCCTATCTATCTATCATCTACCTATCTACTTATCTATTTATTCATTCATCTCGGTGTGGAAGATGAAATCCAAGATCTCATGTGTGCTAACACACCCCACCACTGAGCTACACCTCCACCTTCTAATTTATTTTGATGCCTTTTATTAAAAAGAAACTCATGCAGCTTAGAATGTTGAAAAATAATTACCCAAAGGGTATGTTAGGATTTTGGAGATTATAGCACTCACTTCATATAGCACTTTCAGAGATTAAAAAAAAAAAGGTAGTACATGCCTCCTTTTCAACATTCGATAAAATGTTTGTGGAGTACCTCCACAGTACTGAGCTTTTCCTTAGGAATTAGATTGTCAGTGATATAAAAACAAGAGCTGTTTTGTGCTTTCAGAGCTGAGGTTCCAGTAGGGCACAGTCGGACCAAAGAGTAATTATATAAATTAATGCAAAATTATAGATGTAGAACATGCAGTGAAAAAATTTTTGCGTTGCTCTGTGAGTGCTCTGGGCAAGAGAAAGCATTGAAATACCCTGACGCAGCAGAGATCAGGACGAGGGAAGAGTGTGGAGCGAGGGGTCCAAGAGGGAGATGGAGAGAGAGAGGGCAGCGACCAACCAGCATTCTAAAAGTAGTGAAAACTCTTCGAAGAGTGTTAATGAAGCAGTGATGAAGAACTGGGACAATTGTGTTTTCAGTGTGTATGTAGGACAGGTCAGTGGAATAGAGATTGGGTACAGGGCTGCCCAACAGAAGGCTACCCTGGAAGCCCGGAGGAGAGCTCACTGCACACCCTGGGGTGCGGCTGGGGAAGTTGGGGAGAGACACAGAGGGAAGACAAGCAGACTGCATGTACACAGACCGTAACAGTGCATTTGCTCTTATGAGAGATAATGCTAGTAATGATAAGGTACAAGAAGAAAACCGTATCTGTTTATATGATACAGAAATTTCTCTAGCTTTGTGCAAATGAGACAAGGACCATGCAAGACTAATTTAAAAATCCCTCAATATTGATATTTCTAAACCTCCAGGAATTCCAGTTATAAGCAACCCTCTCCTGGTTGGTGACCATGTTGCCTTAGTGATCTGCAGACTTCTGGTCTGTGGCATCTCCCTCTAACTCATGTCTCTGAATTACCACTTAAATGTATGCCTGTGGAAGCTATGCTGTATCTTGCATGAAAATTTCCTGTAATCTGAATGGCAGTGCTTCCTGAGGGGCTGACATTTCACCAGGGGAAGACTACCCTTGAATTCTGAGGATTTCAGGTTGCTAGGCAACACAGCAACATAGCCCAGAAACTCTTTAAAAAACACCTCGTGTGCTAAGCTCTGCAAATGGACTTATATCCAAAGGCAATTGGAGCTCACACTGTATTTTCAAGGTAATTAGCTTTGCTCGTGACACCTCCCAGCCCAGGGTGAGAAATATAACATGAGACATAAAGAAAGTTGAGTTTAGTGACTTCCCCAATATCTACCTGAGACAACTTAAAGTTGAGATCTTCTCTATTCAATAGAAAATTGCCCAAATACCTTAAGGCATGAATATATATATATATATATATATATATATATATATATATATATATATATATCCAACCGTCTGAATGATCTACTTTTCTTCTAAAAGTCAGAATTAAGTAAGTCCTCAAGAATTTTTTGCAGCCCAAGTGCTAAAAATCTGTCCAGAAATGAATCCACAAAGAGGAGTTAGCCCATTCATTTTGAAATTGTTTAGTTTGACTTTTCTTCTAAAGAAAGATGAAGCACCTTACAAAATCGAAGAAAATGGTAAAACTGTCAAATGTCAAATTGACTTTCTGGTCAAGCTTTTCTTTATGATCTTTTAGAGATGAGCTCAAATAAGCAACATTAAATTGTTACTGCATGTTCTCCAACTGTCAGTGCACAGGTGTAATATGTATAAGAGTATATATCAGGGTGTTCCTGTGGCACATTACCTATTTTATCTTATTCCTTTGAAAAGAACAAGACATAGGCAATTCTATTTATTCTAGTTTTCTTATATTTGCACCTTTCTCTGAAAACACCCATTTCCTGACTGTACTGTTGACTATGTCATTCCCAGTACGACAGTTTCATTATGTTATCCCTGGTCTGTTGGACAGATAAATTCAACACACTCTAAGGACAAACAAACTTTAGGTTAGAGACCTTAAGAGAAAATGCCACTTTATAGCAAAAGAATTTATATCAAAGATGTTAGGTAAGATATAAAACCAGAAGAGAAGCCAAAACTATTAATCTAGAAAGCCTAAAATATCCCTTCCTTTTGTGTCAATTCTGTTCTCCCATTTTAAATTGTATATATAGATTTTTATTTGTGTCTACTTGCCTTTTGGCAGTTTTCTCCTTTAGCTCTTTATTAATTCTTGACTGAATGTATTTCTGTTCTTGATAGTTAATCTTTGCTTGTCCAAAAAAATGCAGAATAAGTATTACTAGCACTCCATGATAAAAAATCTGCATTAATAGCTCTCCATTGTATAAAAGTAAAACGTATGGGCCAAGAGTAGTAAGAATCTGTCTATTGTTTCCAAAATTAAAGATGACCACCACTGACCATTTTCGTACAATTTCATAATAAGTATAGTAAAACATGAGAAACTAATTCTTCTTCAAAAACTACAAGAAGAAATTCTATAGCCATACCCCCACTTTCAGAGGCAAATCCTGATCTTAAATAGGACTATCAGAATGTTAGAAGTAATTGTCATTCATTTTAGCAATGAAGAAACAAGCTAAGGAAAGTTAAATAACTTCTTAGGGTCCCACAACTTGCACAAGCATGAGAATTAGATGATTTCCCTTTATTCTGCAGCAGCTACCAGACATGGAGAGTTGCAAGTGTGCTTCAAAAAGGGTAGAACCCCCTGAGCAAACTGTCTGTAATACAGATTCCTGGCTTCCACAATTACTCAAACAATCAAAGCTTTTCAAGAGGAGCACATTTTCCCACAAAGTTCTCAAGCAGAACATTCTTAAAACCACTGTGCAGACCAACTTCTCTCATACATTTCATATTATTCTTTGCCTATCTTCTTTTAACATCCATTTCACTTATATTCATTGGAGGGATGAATTTGCGCAAGATGCTGGTTGCCAACCAGACATAAAGCATAAAATGAACCTTGACTTTGAGAACTGGGTAGTAGAGTATTATGAGGAAAGGAGAGAGACAGAGACATCAACTAAACTAGTAATTACTAGTTAAAGTCTAATTAGTCCCACGGTGCAGTGCTATGGCATGGAGTGTTCTAGGTTGGACCATGTCTCCTGCGGTGATGTGTGACCTCAGTACTTGTACTTATGACACTGATTGAAAACTGGGACTTGCTGCTGTCAGTGAGTACAAAGAGATCACACGGGTTAAGGCTGGACACTGTGTCTGATGCTTGACTCCCTGGAAGGATGGCAGGTTAGAGGTACAGGCCAACACAGAGGGAAGAAAGCCCTGGGAAGGCAGAGGCAGAAACTGTACTGCCCTTTCTCCAGGCCATTGCTGCCAGCAGTGAAAAGCTGGGAAGGAGCAAGGAAAGGATCGTGTCTAAAAGCCTCAGAGGGGACATGGCCTGCAGAACCTTGATTTCAGAATTCCAGCCTCCACCACTTTAGAAATAAATTTCCGTTCAAACCACCTAGCTTGTTGTGATCTGTGAAAGCAGGAAACTAATACAATGAGTATCAATTAAATGGTTTCATTTTGCAGGGGAAAAATAGATTGGCACAGTCAATGAAATTGATAAGCACTGGATAAATTAGATTAATTGCAGCCACATTCTCAGAGGAAAAAACAAATCATATTAAAGCTGTGTTTATCTTCAACTGTTTTCAATGCACATGAAATAAAAAAGGGGTATAAATGTTTGCAATAAAATCTATTCTACCCACAAAGTACTCAAAACTTTATTTCTTTTTACTATCCAAAGGAAAAGACCCCAAATAGTATCTGGCTTCTTACTGATACACAGAATACTGTGTTCAACTATGTTATGCAAATTTTGCTGTCCCATAGACAGAGTGTACAGCGTCGTCAT
>PVJX010013742.1:0-46636 GCA_004027295.1 Dolichotis patagonum | reverse complement strand
CTGGAACTTCCATAGTCTGCTGGTTCTGTATATTTGAGCTCCTGGTGTGCAGGTTTTCCAATGGTCTTATACCAGTGAACATCTTTCTTTATCAGGCTGTGGGTCCTGGATTGGGATTCACACCATCAGCTTCCCTTCTTCTCAAACTTCCCAACTCAAACAGAATTCGTCAGTTTTCCTGGTTCTCCAGTGTGCAGACTAGTTGTTCTCAGACTTCTTGACCTTTACAAACACATAAGCCAATTCCCATAATGCATGTTCCTCTCTTATATAATCTCTCTCTCTTTATATATGCATATATAGAGAACTTGTACTGGTCGATCAATAAATAGATGATAAATAATTTACATAACAAGTATTCTGAACAGAGTGTTCAGTTTTAAGAAGTTTCTAAACAAAAGGGTAATTCAGTTGTCATTTGAAAGAGAAAGAATGTAAGTACTATAAGAGGACTGTGCAGAGGAGAAAATCTCATAGCTTTCAAAATAAATGATTTCAAATTTCATATTTAGAATCTTAGTATTCAGAGTCTTTTGAAGAAGCCTTTGAAACTTGAAGTATTCTTCACTTTTATAACAATCTTAAATGTATTATTTTGGTGTTAGAGCACCAAGTTAATTTAAAAGTTAAAAGTTAGAGCACCAAGTTAACTTTTAAAAGTTAACTACCTTCATTTTTTACCAACTTAAACTATTGTTTATACTTGTGACATAACCTTATATAGACAAAATTTTAAAAGAAGGTAATAGTGTATTTGATATGAAGGACCCATGATAAGAAAGCAATACGTGTGTCTCAGAATCCTCAGTTTAGGCAGTCTATCAGAGACTTTTGTGATAATCAATGCTTGAGAAATATTGATGCCTGAATATGAACTGAACACAATTAAAATACGTTGACCAGTTAACTAGGCAGTGTCCTCGTGGTAGCTTTGCATGAGGTTAATTAGAAAATTGATCAATAGCCTTTGCAAAACTGGGTCACCAGGCAAAATCCAGTCAATAACAAGGCCTCAGGGATCACTGGGATTAGTTTGGATTTTATTTTGTTATGTTCCATCTGTAAGCACAACCTTATATTAAGCAAACAAAAAATCTAGAATAAACAAAACAAGGACACAAAATATGAGCTAGCATTTTGCACGTCAGAGGCATAATCAAACCATAAAGCATTGAATGACATAAAATTGTTACTTATCTAGAAAAAAATGCCCATCTCCAAATGAAAAGGTCGAAATATCTCATACTTAAAAACCTAGATATTTAAATTATACCAATTATATTATTTATATACTACAGGCCAAAGAAAGGCCTACTTGGACACAAATTTACTAAAAGGATGTCTGTAAAATCTGGATTTGTGCTGAATGGGACTCCACCTGAGGATTCACAGAAAATCTGGGGCACACAGGTGCCTAAGCATCCCTGCTGGTCAGAATGGGGAAGGCAGCAAATGGAAGCTTCACACAAACCAAAACTTCCACAAAGTGTCAAAAGAAGGAACCAGCACTGTGCTCTTGAAAAAAAAGGAAGACAAGTGTGAATTTAGGGAGAAGAGAACCTTGTAGATCAACTAGAGCTTAATCATTAAACTGCTTCTTTAGGATCTTGGAGGGAGTTTGCTGTGGTTTGAGGTAGACACAGGAAGAAACATGTTCTATGAAAATGTGTGCTTTACACTGTTATTAGTGCCCATTCGATATTCCGAATAATGGGTTTCATTTTGTCACGTTCCTCCTAGCACATAGCACAATTTGATCACTTCAAACCATTTTTTCTTCTCATGCATCCTGATTTACTTCCTCTTCTCTAATACTCCTTTCTAATCTCATTTCTTATTCCTCCAGTATTTCTTCTAAAGTATGCATATGATAGACAACACATATTTGCCTCTCTGAGTCTGAGTTATTTCATTAAGGATGACAGTCTGCATTTCTCTCCATTTTCCAGCAAGGAATATGATTTTATTCTTCTTAGGACTAAGACTTTACTGAGCATATCGATTGATGTTGATTACGTTGGCAAGTTCTTGCTGACAGTAATGAAAGGAATGTGTTCACTGGAACTGGTTGGATGCTGATGGTTCAAATTTTCAAATGTGAGTCTGACTATATTAGGTATGTTGTAGGTTTGCTCACTGGAGTTGATAAGGATCAGTGAAAAAGATAAGAGAGTTTCTTGTGTTTACTTAGTGTCATGATTATATAGCTAATGTTTATTGGTTCTATAGATTAAAATCAATCTTGAGTTATTTGTAATAATAAGTAAAGAGCAGTTATTCTTATTCTATTGTAAAGTTTTGGAATTTTTTAAGTAATTAGCTCAAATACTACTGCATAACCTGATTCATTAACAATTATTTCTGAAGTCATGTGTTACCCTGGAGAACATTCAATCTATTTTGAATAAGTAAACAATAATTAATCTGCTGTCATTATTAATGTTATAGGAATACATTTAAATAATGCAATTTTTTGACACAAAAATTTCCTAAGAAATAGTCACTAACACTTAAGTCCCCAAGTGGAAATAGATTATCATATAATACTCTATTTTCATTAAGTTCTTGATAAAGAAACTGTGGGCTGTAAAAATTTACTAATATATTAAAATAATACATATTTTATTGTACTGTTCAGATTTCCTACTAATAGGACAAGCTGCCTGATTCTCCCAGCTTAAACTTGGCTCAGGACACCATTGTTTCCGGTCCATGGTCGGCTGTTAGCATGAGTAGATCAATCCACTAACAGTTTATTGAGCCTGGCTGACAAGTAGAACTGGTATACCTGTGGCAGTTACAGCTTGTTTTCTTCTGAGTTCTTAGTAGTTATGTATTTATTTTGTTCTCATACATGTAAAGATTCATATTCTGGGGTTGCAGGGTGGGGGTCCTTTGGAATGAGCCTTTGGAGGTACATCTCTGCCTAGGGCTTGCTTCCTGTGTTCTGCTTCCGGGTCACCCGGAAGTGTGCAACTTTACTCCACTGTCCCCCTTCACCTTAGATGCTTCTGCCCTGTGAGTATGAATAATTTCAAATACTTTTTCTGAAATTGAAAAGTAATTATGTATCTGAACCAGTATTGACCATGGTCTGAGGTTAAGGCCACACGTCACTGGGCTGACTGACCCACGTTCCTCTCCTAAGTGGTTCAAACTGAGCGACAGCCTAATGCGATTGGAAGTAGGTTGATAACTCAATCAAAATACACATGTGTTAAAAAGTATGCTTCACTAGCATTTGAAGTAACCAAACTATCTGAAGTTTTACTGATACAAATTAATCAATTTTATGATTCTGTACAAAAATGCATCCTCATTAAATAAACCATAATTTATACATATGAAAACATCTTTTGACTTAGCTACTGACTGGATGGTAAAAGGGACGTCTTATAGAGAAGGCCTAATGTTTACTTTCTGAGAAGTTCTTCTAAGCTCAAAACTCTGAATTTATTTCTTCTACAGGGAGTCTTTAATTGTCTTGCTGTTTTCTACCCAAGCATTTAACAGCTGGAAAGACAGGTAAACAAATGTGTATCAGGTATCAAAACAATTTCAATTTCCTAAATCCAGTATAAGATACAGTCCCTGCTCAAATATGCATCTATACTAAGCATTATTATAAAATTTTCATTTACTTCCTTTTATTTGTTTCATTTACATACTACAAATGGAAGGATTTTTATAATTTCTGAGCCATGAGAGTGTAAGATTATTATCTATTGATTTAAATTAAAGCACAAGTGAGTCCAAATTAATCAATGTCAAAATTGCAAAGAACTCATTATAGAAGATGTATTTTATGGCATTTCATCTGAGAATTATATTTACATTTTAATGTAATATAACAGTTACCTTGCTCAATAGGAGTATTTTTGTACTCTTGAAAATTCTCTGAGGAAAAAAAAACAAGTTTTCAAATTTTTATCATTTTAATTTGCTTATACCCAAGGAGAAAAATGTCATTTTGCCTATACACTTGAATAATCACAACTTTAATAGAAGAAAATTTAAATACTAAAAATAATATAATTTTGAAAATAAACTGAAATATTGTCTTCTTTAAACTACCATTTACTTATTACACACTCTTCTACACAATGGAATCATGGAAGGAACAAAACAAACGAAATTAAATAGATCTTGTAATAATCTTTACTAAATGTGTAAAAGAGCATTTTCTTGCTGTTACATTTAAACAAGTAAACTTAAAAATAGAATCGTCATATATGGTTTTACATTGTTAAAAATTATTGATACGTAAATGTTTATTTAAAATACATTGAAGTCCACAAATTAAACAAGTTAAAACACTTAAGTAAAATGATTTAAAAGAGACTGAGTGACAAATTTTGATTTTCTTATTACTGTATGAAAGTCAACAGTGAGACTGTGAGTATGTAAATTCATATAAAATGCAGTGTTGATTTTTTAAATTGCATGCAATTTGTGTATGGAATGGCTTTTACATTTCTAAATAACTTAGATTAAAGTTAAAATTTCTTAACACAGTGCCATGAAAATATGTCCTATGAGGAAGAGAAATGTTTCCTTAGCAACAATAATTTTCCTTAGAAAAGAGTTTATTGTATGATGGGTTTCTTTTATTTGTTGTCATGCATCTCACAACCAGAAACTGAAAAGTTAAAGACTTAAGTAAGAAGTTTGTTATAATAGACCAGATCAGGTTATTTCTCCAAAGCTACTGTCGAGAACTGTGGTACAGCTGTGTGGTGGAGCTGCTAAACAGCTTTCTGCGGAGACGTGTCATTTCCTGAAACAACTGTGACACAAACTTCTGCTGTCCACATACCCGCCCCGTAACGGAAAAAGTATTTCTGCTTTCACAGTGTGCTCTTGAGGACCGTAACTTTTTCATGTGCTTGTTTACTTTTCTGAATTAATAGATTAAATGTGTCAAGAAAATTCCAAGTATGGAGTCTGGCTACATTTACACACTGAAATTCAGATCAAATATTGTAGACTGATACTTGGATCAAACACACTATTTAGGTCTAAAAATTTTCCGTTAAATTCATGGACTTATAAAGAAGCTAAGACTTAGCTTTCCTTTTAAATACCTATGAAAATTTTTGTGTATATAAATGATACAAAATTAAACTTTTATCAATCTCTTAACACAATTTTTCTGACGCCTCACTGCATTTTATATATAATAACATTTTTAATGAATAAATTGTCTTACTTTTCTCATTGTTGAGACAAAATACCAAAAGTAAAAGGAGAAATTTATTTGGCACACAAGTTGTGGAGGTTTAAGTTCATAATCAGCTGGCTCTGCGGCAGGGTGGCATGGCAGAGGGGCCTTGCAGAGGAGAAACATTTCACAGCAAAGAAGAGCAGAGGGCAGCCAGCAACAAGTAAGCAACAAGTAAAAGGCGAGGACCTGCTTTCTGTCCCTTCTATTTTATCCATGCTACCAGCCCCAGGGACAGGTAGCACTCACACTCAGATTGGGGCGTCCTTATCCTGGCCAGAACTGTGCCAGACCAATCAGCAGATTAATTTAATAATCACACAGGATTGATCCCAGCACCATACACTCTAGATCCAGTCACCTCTAAAAACCCTCACCTAAGAGCATGTGAGGTTTTGGGGGGAGACCTAAATAAAACCATAGTGTTTGTCAATACATTAATTCTTTTAGTAACTGCAATACTGAATCACGTTGTATTTTTTGTTTTTGCCATTTGTTGTTAGTATCCAAATATTGAATTATGGTATATTTTATGAATGGTAATACTTTATCATCTCACCATTTAAAATTCAGATTTTTTTTAATCCTGGCAGTAAGAACTTGAATTCTAACTTACCCATTATTTATCTTTTCATTAATCTGATGTTCAACAGAAATAACAGTACTCATACATAAGAATAAAACTGAGGTCCTAAACATTGAATACTATGTCCAGTTTCACAGATATGAAGTCCAGTGTTTACAGTGGCAGTGTGATATGCATGAGTTTGCTTTCTTATACTTATGCATCTAAACCACGTGCTTCAAATTTACTTTGAGCCTCAGAAGTCTAATATGACTATAAAGTATTTTCTAACTGAATGCTTAAAATAAATTTAATACAGTACTCATTAAGAGGATACATTTCTTCAAAATGTGGCTCTTTTCTTGAAGAGAGATGAAGTTTTTTTTTAAAAAAACTAATATAAACAGCACACAATATATGTAAATTTTTGCTATTACAATTATATTTGGTGTAAGTTCATCAAATTTTGAATATTAACTTTCTGTCTCTGACATCAACTTTTCTCCTAACAAGCATTTAGTTTTAGGTATTCAATAAAGTTGGTAGAGATAAGTACTTAAAGGGTTTGAAAAGTTACCACATGTAGATTGTAAGATCCCTGATTGAAGACAGTTGCCTTAGTTTTGTGCTCCTCAGCCAACTTATAAATTCTGGCCATAGCTGCTATTCTAAAAAATGTCAATGTACCAATTTTATACTCAAATCTGAAGCATCAAGAGTTGCATTTTGTTTTCAAGATAGTTATTTAAAACTGTTAAAAATGGGTTTGCAGAAAAGCAGAAAGGACTTTCAAAAGAGATTCAATTTGATTAGCTACGTACGTGGAAAGCTTTAATTCATAGCTCTGAGAGGAGAAAAAAATCGTATAGAGTTTGTTTGGTTCCATGGAACACTGTTACTTGCATTTGTCATGGAAGTGGTATCCTACATTTAAAGAAGAAGGAATGTTAGCATTGTGTTGGAAAACACATATGTAACTTCAATGTGGTAATGAGTAAGATAAATAAAGCAAGTATGAAACTTAGACACACATGAAATGTTTCTTTAAAACCATTTTTCTGACCTTATGAAAACATGTGCCCAGGGACTGGGGATTTAGCGCAGTGGCATAAGCACCTGTCTGGCAAATGTGAGGTTATGAGCTTGATCCCTGGTCCAAAAAAAAAAAAAAACCCAAAACAAAACAAAACAAAAAAACAAAAAAAACTCTGTACAATGAAATTAAAACTACATATTTATTTAAAATAACCATACAAAATGATTTTACCATGTTTATTATAGGGTTAGTGTTAATATTATGAAAATGTTAATTTACATGGAAATCCATTAAGCTGGAACATAATTATTTTCAAATGCACAAAATAAATCAAATTGATGTAATTAGACATACATCTTACAGACTATTCATTCAAAGAAGTACGATAACTTACACATAAAAGCTACCAGAAACTAATGTACAGAACATTACAACAGATAATATTTTGTATCCCTTGTTCTCCTAAAGACAGAGTATCAGATAAAATTTTAACTGCTTTTCCTAATGGTTTTATCTCTCTGAAAATAGGAAAATCAATTGCCAGTGCTCTTTGTGGAATTATGACTCCATGCATTTCCCTATCCAGCTGTCATGTGCCCGCTGAAGAGAAGAGGCTGGGGTAGAGACTTGGTCTTTACACCAATTTTCATTGATTTTTCTCCTTTGCCGGTGACGTTATTAAGTGGGAACAGATACCACATTTCTGGGTAGGAGATATGAAGTGTAGTTGATAATTAGGCTTCTCTGAAACTCTTTCCTTGACATTAAATGAGAGAATGCACTATGAAAACAATTTAGTTTTGGCTACAATTAATTCTCTAACCTCTGATCAAACTGAACAAACACTTCCAAAAAGAATTAAAATTGCATGTACCATTCCCAGAACTCACACAGAGTACCCAGAGAATGGGGGCAGTCTAAAAGAAAATAACTTCAACCATCTGAACCTGTTAGACAAAATGTACCAAGAATTCGAGTATTTAACTGTATACAATTTCGACATAAGCAATGTGTAATCTTCCTTTGGTTTGCATATTGTTTGAGTTAAAATCCATACACATGTTTTGTCCAAACTTAATAAGAAAATTTTCTCTATTTGGACAATATAGTGCTTGAAAATAATTGAGTAGTGAAAAAATATTTCGACATGAAAATACATAAAAATACAGTCATTTCAATGAAAATTTCATGTGATTTTTATTACTCAAGCTATTCTTTGAGAACACAAACATTAGAGATTTTCAAATATATATAATTATATACACAAAAATGTTTATAAAATATGTGGTGATCTAGATAAGTGAACACTATAAAATACTTACAACCCTTTGTGTAATATGTGTTATACATAATTTAAAGTCTTCTTGATAACAATGAAAATCAAATACTTATGTAATTTATACCTCAGTAGTTTAATCATAAACTACTGAACTGAAGGATAACTTTTAAAATATTCTACTGTAAAGAAAATTTGGAAATATACTGAAGAGTGACTCATTACTATATTTATACTGCAATAGAGTAGTGAGAAGTTGTCTCTGTATCTTTTAAAATATTTTGTCAGAGCAGAAAATTGCTTAGAAAAATATTATATAGAGCAGACAAGATTGCAAACTGCATTATTAGAAAATGTATTCTAGGTAAATACACTTTGGATTCCTAGAGTCAGACAATATGAATGGAATATATGCACTTAGTAATACTAATTTTTCATATTTTTTGATTTTTAATACTAAAACATAATCATACAAAAAGAAAATGAAAATATTAGGAAACACATGGAAACATTCTATTAGTCGCATAAATATTTTTAATATATAAGTATAACATTTGTTTCATTAATAGTCAAAAAACACAATAACTACATTTTGCCCATTTACCTATTCACTTTAACACTTTATGTACACAATCCTTAGAAATATGATTTTAAAGTAACAGGTATACGCATTATTTGTGTTAAAAGTAGATATATTTTAAAATAAATTACAAGTTTGTATATAATAAAACTTTTACTCTAGCAACTTTGACTAAAGAACCATGTAATAGACCATATCCTCATAATCATAGTAGTAAGTACTACACATTATCATTTAATTTCAATCTGAAAGCAAATTAATTTTAGTATATTGATTATTTAATAGATGTTATGTATGGTAAAATGGTTAGACATCAATCGCTTAAAAATCTAGGAGGAAACTATGATATGCATATAAATAAAAACTAATCAAAATAAGGATAGCATGCCTAAAGTCATTAAGTAATCCATATAGGAGACCAATTATTTCTTAGATATTAGTTAATTAAAATGCATGTGAGTCATGTGTAGACCTATACGTCATTGTGTCATTTTGTATATTTATATATGTTATATATCAGATATACACACATATATGTTTACATATGCATATAGTTTTATTGAGAAAACAATGCTACAGATTCTTTGACATTATACAGAAAATTTCATGTCTGTTATCCATCATCTCAGTAAAATTTTAGTTGCCAATTATGTGTTGATATTGAATAAGTCAAGATGATCACATTTACCAAAGTAATATATTTTTCAATATTTATTAAATTTACAAAGAATTTGAAGTGTTGGCTTTTAACAGTTACACAGAGAATCTTCTAGTGTTTTAATTTACTGTCTAAAAGAGCAGGGATCAGCCACCTTTGACACTTGTAAGGAGACTATTCAAATTGAGGTACCTTGTAAATCAAAATGCATAGTAGCTTTCTAAAATGTTTTTTGAATAAAGAATCTGAGATTCTCAATGATATTTTTCCTATTAAATGAGTGGCTAGTTATTTAACATTGTATTGTTTAAATAATGATTTAAAATTGTATTATATAAAGTATTATTAAAATCATTTTCACTGGCTCAGTTTACCATTATAATGTGGTTTCTAGAAAATTTTAGATTACATACATGACTAAATTTCTATTAAACAACACTATTCTCTTTTTTTTTCTTGCTGTTGAAGGTGCAGACAGGATGCTGGCTCCCCAGAACTGTCCCCACCTTGATTCCCAGGGCCTGGGATGAGGTTACCCTGTGTACCAAGAGGGCCTCTTGATACTTTGAGGCTCAGGACTTTGATATAAGGAGGTAACCAATTCTATCTTTCTTCTCTCTCAATGTGAAGCTTCCCAGAATGTGTCTTATAAATCCCATCTTGTCTTAATATGACCTTCTGATTGAGATGTTTAACTTCTGAGAAAAGGAAAATGGACCCCTGCTTCTGCCATTGACCCAGAGCTTCTGCTACTGGAGGAAGATGATCAGAGACCAGTCCCGTCCATCTCCCTCCGTAAAGGGACTCGGGAGCTGGAGACCAGCGGGAAAGCTTGAGACACAATAGAACCCCAGCTAGAGGGTGCCCAGGGGAAAGGCGGGGCCAGTGGCATGGAAAAGTCCAAAGCAGCAGTAACAATAGCAGCCAGAAGGTGGAAAGTTGGGTGAACCAACTCGGTGCTTAGGGTCCAAGACACATGAAACAGAAGGGACGATAGGAGTCCTGACATCTTTTCTTGTTTAACTTTCCATCTGAGGAGAACTCCAGCCACAGAAAACTACTCCCATCCCCTAAATCCAGACACAAAGATCAGACCCAAATGCAGCACAAATCCACTTGCTCTCTTGGCTAAAACACACATTCAGGAATCAAACTTGGAGCTACCATACAACTATGGATACTAGATAGATTTCACGGTTTTCATTTTTCTCTCTTTGATGGATTTTCCTCTTGGTAGTTAGCTGGATTAGTGTCTTTTGTTTTTTGGTTATAGTTGGTTTTTGGTTTTGCTCATTTTCCTTTTATTTTCTCTTTTTTTCTCTGTTTTTTTTCCATTTTTTCCTGTCTTTATATTTGTTGATTTTTCCATGTTGTGGTTACTTTTGTTTCTTTTCTCTCTCTCTCTCTCTCTTTATTTATTTATTTATTTATTTATTTATTTTTGTACCGGGCATCAAACTCATGACCTCATGCTTGCCAGGCAGGTGCTTTAGCCACTGAGCTAAATCTCCAGACCTTTCTCTCTTTTTTCTTTCTCTTTTCTACCTTCTTTGCATGAATGAGAATTCATGATTTGAATCTCTCAATTTCTCTTTGTATTATTGTACTCATTTTCTTCCTCTGTTCCATCAACTATCTCACTTGATTTTACAGGACTTTCATGTGAATAAATATTGTGCCATCTCTTTCTGGTTCACTTCATTACTCCTATGCATTCTCTTCCAATCCCAGCCTTCCCTCTTATGTCCTACAAGTATCCAAAACTTGGTTGATCATCCTTTGCGCACCAAACATGCTTCTACTATAAACACATCCACCTCTCTATCCTACTCTCTACCCCTCTTGAACCTTCCAAAACAGGGGAAAATCACTCAGCTAAGTGGACAAATGTTGCATACAAGTTCCTGGTATAAGTTGGATTATAGTATATAACTATAGAACTTGTTCATATGGTTAAAGATATCAAGCTAATAGTTACCGCTGTTTCTCAGTTGCCAGACTGTGCTTGAGTCTTGTTACTGATAACTACTACGTTAACCAAGATTCCATAACAGTTATAATCAGTTGTTGCTCCCATGTATGACAGCACTGAGATTGCAAGAGGTCATAGTCATCACCACAGGAAAGTCAAGTACCAAAAGAAAGGACTTTGAATCAAATTGATAGCTCCACATTCTCCACATTCTCACTACATTGGGAAGGTACATTCTTGGGATAGACATAAAGACCAAATACCACTTATATACAGAAGAAAACCCGAAGAAAAGGTATTTCCTTGGAAAACTTAGACACCAGAGATAAAAATATCCAACATAAGAAATTTATAAGAATCAACACAGAAAACAAAATAAAATAAACAATGGAAAATAACAAGAGGAAGAAGCAAAAAGCAACCCCAAATGCCCAGTCCACCCAGGCCAAGTCCAGAATGCAATGAGATAAAGAGAATCAGAAGACAACCACTGGAATTCTGTGAAATTAGAGTAGCAGAAGAGAAAAACAATGGAAGAGGCCATAGAAAAAATAATATCTAAGATGCAAAAAGAAATGACAAATGAAAGACACTAAAGGAGACACAGATTAAAAAATACAGAAGGTTAAGAAAATGATAGAAACTTATGAATGTCTAGCATAAGCAAGAAAAGGAATCAATAAAACAAATCCAAACAGAAATCCAAGAGATTAATTAAAGACTCCATTACAACAGATTGAATGAAGGCAGAGTTAGAATGGGAGGAATTTGAAGACAAAAGAATATTAGATCTTGAAGAATAATATCTTGAAACAGAATATCTTGATGAATAATATCAGATCTTGAAGAAGATCTAGCAGACAGGAACATGACTAGTGACCATGAAAAGAAAAATGTCTTAAAAGTAGCATGAGATCATGAAAAATCAATGCAACAGCTATAAGATGAATTAAAGAAGGACAGCATAAGATTTACTGGAGTCAGTGAGAAAGTTGGAGACAATACAAAAGCCATTAAAGAACTTCTTACAGAAATAATGGCAGAAAATTTCATAAACATGGATAAATAATTTAATATACAAATTAGTGAAGCATATAGAACTCCAAATAGCCATGATCAAAATAAATCTACACTAAGGCATATAATCAAGATTCCAACAAATTATTAAAAGCAACTAGACAAAAAAAGCAAATCAACTTAAAGGAAAGCCCATCAGAATCATGACAGACTTCAAAGTCTCAAATCAAGGAGCAGCTAGATTGAGGTATTTCAAACCCTAAAAACAAACAATCTTCAAACCATATTATGTATCTCACAGAACTTACCTTTCAAACTCCATGGATAAATAGTATACTAAGACAAAGAACAACTGAAGAAATTCATGACCACCAAACCAGCTCTACAAAATGTTCCGAAGTATGTATTTGAAAGATATAATGAAAACCACAAACACATGAACACAAATAAAAGGAAGCCATCAAGAAGGGCAACTAACTAAACAGAAGAGAAATACAAGGAACCAACAACAGCAAAATAACATGAAAAATATAAGCCAGTGTATCTCAAGTATAACTACAAATGCAGATGTTCTCTAACCAATCAAAAGAAACAGACCATCAGAATGAATCAAAAAATAAGACCCAACAATATGCCACATTTAAAAAGCACATTTGAGCTAACAAGAAATTTATAGACCAAAGGTCAACAAGTGGAAAAAATTTCTCCTATGTCAAGGGAACCCAGAAAAAAAGCAAGGGTAACTATTTTATTTGCAGACAATGGAAACTTTAAGCTATAACTGATCAAAAGAGAAAAGGAATATCACTATATATTTGCTAAGAGAAAACTCCAAGAAGAGGTAAGAATCATAAATATATATGCACCAAACACTGGTGCACCCAAGTACATGAAACAAATACTAACAGACATAAAAATAAACCAAACAAGAATTAACACAATTGTAGTAAGAGATCTTAATATCCTACTCTCACAAATAAATAGATCAACCAGACAAAAAATTCAATGAAGAGATATCAGAATTAAACCAAGATATAACAAATAGATTTGGTAGATGACTACTGAGTGTTCTAGCTCAAAACATTCTTCTCAGTTGCACATGGGACATTCTCCAAAATAAAGCACATAATAGACCACAAAACATATTTAAGTAAATATAAAGGAATTAAAATAATTCCTTGCATACTACCTGACCTCAGTATAATGAAACTGGAAATCAATGATAAAAAATCACAAAAACCACATAAATATACAGAAATAAAATAAAATACTTCAGAATCACCAGACAACAGAAGAAATTAAAGATGAAACTGAACAATATATAAAATTAAATGATAGCATATCAAAACATACAGAATGCAATGAAAAAGAGAGAAATTTATAGGGATAAACTCTCCCCTCAGGAAAACAGAATGAGCTCAAATAAATGACCAAATTTTGAACCTCAAACTTCTAGAAAAAGAAAAATAGACCAAACCCAAATCTCATATAAGGAAGAAAATTATAAAAATAAGAGCAGAAATTAATACAATTGAGACTAAATAAATAATACAAAGAATAAGTGAATTGAAAACAGTTCTTTGAAAAACTTAATAAAATCAATAAACCATTAGCTGACCTCATAATAAAGAGCATAGAAAAACACAAACTAGAAGAATGAGGAATGAAAATGAAGAAATTATAACAGCTCCTCCAAAAATTCAAAAGAACAATAATACCTACTATGACAATCTATATTCTAATAAGATGGAAAACCCAGAATAAATGCATAGATTCCTAGATACAGTCAAATTGACAAAACCAAATCAAGAAGATATAAAAATTCTAAATAACCTTAAATCAGTCATTGAAATTTAAAATATAATTAAAATGTACCAGTAAATAAAAGTGCTAACTCTGGTAAATTCCCTGTAGAATTCTACAAGAAATTCAGAGAAGAAATAATGCCACTAATGCTGAAACATTTTAAGGAAAATGGAAGGCAAAAAATATGCCAAAAATCATTTCTGGAGGCAAATATTACTCTGATTCCAAAACCAGAAAACAACCCAACCAAAAAAGAAAACTACATATCAATTTATGTAATGAACATAGAAATAAAAATACTCAATAAGATACTGGCAAACACAATAAAGTACAGGAAGTTTATATACCATGATCAAGTAGGATTCATCTCAGGGATGCAGGAATATTTCAACATATACAAATCAATAAATTTAATAAGCCATCTTAACAGAATCAAAGACAAAAATCACATGATCATCTTAATGGATGCAGAGAACACATTTGACAAAGTCCAACACCCATTTATGATAAAAGACTATAGAAAATGGGAATAAAATGTCATTATCTTTATCAGAGAAAAGCCATTTATGGCAATTAACAGCTAATATCATATTTAATGGTCAAAAAAAGAAAGATTTTATTCTAAAATCATGAATAAGGTGAAGATATTGTTATGGGTTAAGAACTGGCAGTCAATTTAACACCAGCTGAACAAAATTGGCATGGCCCACATGAAGAAAGTTTCCTTCATAAAAGGAGCATGGAGAGGAAAAGTGAGGCATTGTGGGTTCTCCTAAGTGTTGCTGTTTCCAGCCGGTTGGTTTCCCTGGAGGAGTCTGTCATGCTGGCTTCCTTGATATGAATTCAGCCATTATCATCCGAGGATCTTGGGACCTTGTTGCTGAGAGTGGCTGTGGTTCACTTTAGGGGAGCTCTGGTCCTCACATTGAGCTTTGCTTCTTGGCACTGGAGGGGAAGATGTGTGCTGTTTAATCTCCAGGAGAAGGTTGTCATGCTGGCTTCCTCATATGTACTCAACTGTGCTCATCTTTGGAGGGGGTTTGGACCTTGTTGTTGAAGATTGTGGTAATTTTCGAGGGAGCCCTATCCCTTAAATTGAGCATTGCTTCTTGGCTTCAGTGTAGAGCACTCAATCTAGTGGCACAGCTCTTTTGACTAGCTGGCACAGATCTCTTGACTTGCTGGCACAGACTTACCAGCTTCCACCGCTGACTTTGGAGCCTTCCCAGCAAAGATCGGTGAAATAGACTTGCTTGAATCATTGTTGTGGGCTCTAGGTTTTGAGTTGAACTCATGCAGGTTATTGTCAAGGATTCAGGCCCCTGACTGGATTTTCTAGGTCTTTAGTGTTGTGGATAGATTTCCTGAACTTTCTTTGTATTTAACTCCTTGGGTGACCATTGTAAAATAATGTTATAAATTCTGTGTCCTATATGTAAATTGCTCTCCTTGTAATCCCTGACAACAAAAATTTCATGGGGATGGAGTTGCACAAGCCCTTTGGAGCTCAAAACTAGATTGCTTCAGATGCTGAATGTGGAACTCCAGGAATTAATGTTTGCCCTGCTGGATTTTGGACTCATTTTGGTTCCAATCCTTTATATCCCATTTGTACCTTTTTAAATGGTAATGTTTATCTTGTACCATGGTATGTTGGAAGTGTTTAACTTTGTTTTCATTTGTACAGGGAGTTACAGTTATGAGTTTGCCTTGGATCTCAGAGAAGATTTGGGACTTAAACTTTTCAGCAGTGCTGAAACTTTGAGGAGTTTGGCAACTCTTGTAAATGGACTAAAGGTCTTTTGTATATAGGATATGCATGAGACTTTGGGGCCCCAGGGGTGGAATGTTATGGTTTGTGTTTGGATCGCACCCCAAGCCTCATACAGTCATGGAAGCAACTGAGCCTACCATTCGTGATTGGTTTGTTGTCTAGCACTGGGATTGGTGGTATGAGTGCTACACCCACCCAGGAGAAGAGAGCTGACGTGTAATATAAGGGAGGGAAGGAGGCATGTTTTCCTTTTTTGACCTTTTCAATCTTGTCACTTTTGACCACCTTGAATGGTTTCCCCTCAGCCACACCACCCTGCCTTGGAGTCAGGTGAGTATGGACTGAAACCTCCATTAACTGGAAGCTAAATAAGCCTTTCCTTCCTTCATTTGGGTGTCCAGTATTTTGTCTCAACAGTGAGAGAAAAGTAATCAAGACAGATGTTCACTGTCACCTCTACTCTTCAACACTGTTCTGGAAAAATTAGGCAAAGAAATTAGACAACAGAAAGAAATAAAAGGAATAAGTATAAGAGAGGAAGAAGTTAAATTATCATTATTTTCAGATGACATAAACCATCCTAAAAGCTCCACCCAAAGACTTATAGATTTAATAAACAAATTCAGCAGTGTAGCTGGAAACAAAGTCAACACGCAAAAATCAATAGCATCCCTGTACACGCACAACAAACAGAAATTAAGGAAACTACTCCCTTCACAATAACATCCAAAAAAATCTAATACTTAGGAATCGATCTAACAAAAGAAGTGAAAGCTCTATACATTGAAAACTATATTAGAGACTGTAAAGATGTCACTTCATCATGTGTTGTACTTTGTGTCTAGATGTCCTCCCAAAGCCTCATGTGGTGATGAAGGTGGGCTTCTAGAGTTCTGTATTGATTTGTGATCCAATACCAAGATTGTGGTTGTGAGTGCTACATTCACACTGGGGCAAGGAACCTGCATAATATATAATTGAGAGAAAGAGGCTTGCTCTTTCTCCTCTCATGTTGCTCTTCTTGTTTTGCTATCTTTAGCTGCCACAAATAGTTGCTCCTCTGCCATGCCACCCTGCTTTGGAACAAGCTGATTATTGACTGAAAGCTTCACAAATTGTGAGCTAAATAAACTGTCCCTTCTTTAATTTTGGGCATCAAGTATTGTGTCTCAGCAAAGAGAGGAAGGCAGCCAACCCAGAATTTGTTATGAGAGAACTGGAGCCATTGCTGTGACTATACCTGAGTGTGTAGTTCAAGAGCCTTTGGAAATGACTTGTGGGATGAGTTGAGAAAGGTTCAGAGATGTCACTTGAAAGAGTGGAACTCCCTAGACTGTTCTGAATGGAGATTGTGGTCATATCTCAGAAGACCAGAGTAGCTTATGGAAAGCCTTCTGGTCAAGACCAGGCTCAGGTAGTTTCAGCTGGGAAACTGATCTGCATGCTGACCCCTCTGTTTTCCTTCATCTTTAAATTGAAAATGTTCTTTCATCTTCTGTCCAGTTCCATGGCCATAGATATTGTGGTAAAATTTGCAAAATGGGAAATGATAAATACATGCAATCTCAGAGCTAAACATACTTTTTCTCAGTACTAGTGGTTGAACTTGAGCTGAGTTCATCTTTAGTCATGAGCTACATCTTTAGTTCATTTCTCCGTGTTCTGTTTCTGTGGGACGGGATCTCTCTATGTTATACAGGCTGCGGTAATTCTCTTTCTATATCCATCTCCAGAGTGTTAATTACAAGCATATGTTACCATTCTTGTTTAATACATTATCTATTGAATGAGACAATATGATGTGACATTGTAAACTTAGAAAACAAAGTGAAAAATGCCTTTAATGACTCTGTACTGAACTTCCTTTATACTTTAATAGTACAGATTAGAAGTATTAACCACTTTGACCATAAAAAGTAAATGAAGTTAATAAAGTTGAAAGGTAGGCAGCATATAGAGATCCTAATGGTTCTGGGTGTAGGAAAACAATTAACATTTAACCATGCAACGTAAAATTCTCTGTGTAACCTGCATACAGAGACAGATCGGTAAACGATGTTATGGTTAAATTAAATCCTCATTTTGTAAAGATAAAGTCATTTAATAATACTTAAATTGATGAACCAACTAAACACTTAAGAATTTTATTAAGAGATATTGCCCATAACTAGAGAGATAAAAGTTGTATATGAGGAAACAGGAATAGGGAAGATACTTATCTTCCTTATGTGCTGTATTTTCATTTATTTTCCAGTTGGTTGCATCAGTTTCTCCAGTCTTTGATTTCTTTACTTGTAGCTCAAAAGTTCCTGTCTCTGTTTCAAAGCTTGTTTTTTTGTTTTGTTTGTTTGTTTGGGGTTTTTTTGCTAGCCTTTGGACTATGAGTAGAATTTCTCTTCTGTATAAACTCTGGCTCCAGAAACATTTAGCTACCTAAATAAGCTACTTAGCAGAAAATATTTAACACAGAGTACCTGTCACAGGACTTGGCCTTGATACATGCGGGACAGAAGCCCTTTTTAGATCTAAGGTTACTTTGCCATAAATCCACAAACCTGTGACCCCGGGTAAGGATGGTAGTAGAAATGTTGAAGTCCTCCAAATTCTAAAGACTGAAACTATCAAGGTGGAAACACTCCCCAAGAAAGAAAAACTGGCTTCAATCTCCCGGACTTTCATAAATCACAGAAAGCAGAGCAGTGTTGTGTTCACAGCTACTTTTATTGCTTGAGCTGTGGAATTTGGTCACAGGATCTACCCACTAGTTGTTCAACGGTCATTTTTTAGGAAATGAACCAGGCTTGTGTGCATCAGATCTCCCATCTGGCTAGTGAGAAATCTTTTATCACTAAAGTTATCGCCTATGATTTTCTGGAGTTTTCCTTAGGCAAGAATTAGTTTTAAAAATGTGTTAATTTTCAGCATTTGTTATCTATGTAATGTTCCATACAAATTCTTCCAAAAACGAGGTTCATTTTTTTCTATTCATAGTCATTATTCTTATTTTATATATAGAGCAGTTGCAAAAATAAATATACAAGTAAACATTTTGAATGACCATGGCTCATGTAATTTTATATTTTCATTGCATAAGCAAACCTAGCAAATAATACATAGGAGAAATAAATGAATCAGTATTCAGACTTCATGGATAGGGAAATTTTTTCTTTATCTTGTCAAGTTTTATGTAAATTTCTATCTTGCTATGGATTTCTGAAAAATGGTTACTGTGACAAAGGGCACATCATGATTTTTGAAAACTGATGAACATAAAACATGTCACTGAGAATGTTAAACATCAATTCAAATTTGAATGACAGTGACTGAGTTTTAAGCAATGATTGCATTCCAAATTGTATTTCTGCAATAAATTACTATATGAGGAAAGGGTGTATTACTAAGCTGAAACTCTAAAATTAATCAAACGGATTTCCATTTTTAAGGTGTCTCATAAAGAAACTTGTTTGTGCTGATTTTGGTATAATACTTTCTCTGTGAAATGTATAGTAAGATTTTTGCCTAAAACAAGTTTAAACAATCAATAACAATATAAAATGAATGGAAATCACTTCAAGTACATGTCAAGTCTTCTATAAAAATACTCTCTTTAATTCAATGAAACTTCCATATATATGTATTTAATGAATAATACTTGAAGTATTAAGTAACTTTTGAAAAGAACAAGTTTTCAGCCACATAGATGTAAATAATTTTTACAGAAATGATATATTATTAAATATGATCTATATACTACCTAATTAAAGAAGATACTAATCATGCTCTTAAAATTCTATTGAATTAAAAATAAGTTTTATAAGTGAGAATTTTCCCAGTTCTTTTTAAAATTTGGACTCTTTAGAAAATTTTTCTACATCTTAGAGTATGATTATGATTTGGTATATATGTTATTTTCTCTTTTATCCTTTGTAATGGCTTGCAGGACTAAGTTCACTGGTATCTCTTCAATACAGCCTGGTGCCTGTAGATATCTTGCCTTGCAAACGAGTTTACAGATGCATGACCAGAGACTCTTGCCTACATCAAATGCAAATTTAATGTGAGTTCAAATGGCAGCCAGGGCCATTATGTGCACAAGTTTCTCATTATTTAAAGCACAGTTTCTTTGCCCTGTGTAGTTTTCGACACACAGTATTTAGTTGGAGGTCATATTCTCATCCATCTTCATAGATGCAACACACTGAAGCAATGAGCATAATGTATTGGCTGTTCATATTAATGGTGGTGAAATATACTCACCTTACCTATGATGAATAACTTTTATCCTGATAGTATGTTCATTACATGTATGCCTTCTGCTTTAGATCCACACTGCCGTAATAATTAAATGCAAGTTTAGATCTTTCCAAACACTGAATTGCTACATGCTGTTAAAGATAAAAATAACAGGAAACACAACCCGGAGGGCAGATGATTTTATGCTGATATAAGCAGAGGAGTTCCAAAAGTTACTTTTTGGTTTAGAGGCAAGTACAGATTCCAAATACTAGTGGCTTAAGTAACAACTAAGGCTTGTTTCTATTTCTTGAGAAATCTGAAGGTTATACTCTCGAGGCTACTTGAAAATTTGGATACACAAATTCCATAGGGTTTCTTGTCTCACAATTCTATTATTATGGCTCAAATGCAGGCATCTCATTCTCAAATAACATGTAGATATAATCACCTATCAGATACAAACTACAAAGATGATAGGGCAGGGAAAGGCAAAAATTTATATAAGAAAAGTACTGAAATATTTTTTGAAAGTGTCTACATGGATTTTTCTATATTGTGTTGATTAATCAGAAATATGTTATACAACCTAGTAAGTATAGAGACTAAAGTGTGATTTTTATCTATGGGGACAATTAGTTAAAAAAATCTTTTGCCAAGGAAAAAAGAGTAGTTAAATTGGAAGCAGAAATTTTAAATTACATTTTGACATCTAATACTTCAACCTCTGTCTTTCTTGTTTGAAGCATGTGTTTGATGGTTCTCCTATAACTGCATGAGCTATTTTATTTTGAAGAGTTTATGTTTTGTTTTGGGGCTGCAAGTAAAAAGCACTGAAGTGAACAAACTGAAATGCATTTCAACTCTAGTGTACATTCACTTACCATGTATTACAGAAACAATAAACTTGTGAGAAATAAAAGAAACCTTCACTTTGAAACAGAATTGCCTAAGGATAACTCACAGTTAGAGGTTGCTCATAAAAATAAAGTAATTAGTAAAACATAGTATTTAGAAAGGGCATAGGATTAATCCTTTGTAACATGTTTGAGAACATATAGTTTTACAGAATTCAAACCTTGTATTTTATGGGTATAAATTTTGTTAAGTGTGGACCAGAGCAAGTGATTCGTGGTCTAGTCAATCATTCATACTGACCTGTTAAATTTAGAGAATGGAAATGTCTCCTGGCTTATAAAATTCACTCAGCACTTTCCCTCTCTCACCTGCATGACCACCGCTCCAAAATGAATGTTTGATTTCTACTTCAGATAACCTCGCCCAAAACATAAAAAGTAAATATACATTTAAGAAAACACTCCATAACAAAGATAATGATATTTAGATTGAACTGAAAAAAAAAGATATAGTGTGGTTTCCAAAATAAAAAATATTTTAAAGGTTAAAGATGAAAATAGATGAATTCTGGTATGTAAACCAATTGTATGAAAAACAGAAGGACTACGCTAATACCGTACAAAATAAACATTCAGGAAGTAAATAGTCTTAAATGATACAAAAGATAACATGAGGTAAACTTACTCATCATAAAAAGGTCAATTTATCATGAAGAGATAATTGTAAAAGCAAATATTAGGCAAAATACGGTTTTATATGAAGCGGACCCAGACTAACTTTTAATGTCCACTATACTTATACAAAATGTACTTCTGTTTTGCAACACCTTCAGCTTCTTCTTCAAACTTGTAGCCTGGTTTTAGTCTACATAGAAGTGTTACTATCCTAGAAATTCTAATTCCAAAGTAATATTATCACCAAGAAATTAATTCATGGACCAAAATACAGTGCTTTGCAATATAAGGAATTACTTCCACAATATGTTTTCCCTCTGTCAGGTTCTTTAGTTATCTAATAACATTTCATATTGATTAGCTGCATAATTTCTGTTACCAGAGTTTTACTGAGAGTCTTGCAGATGTGCATTTTGTGCACTTTGGACAAATCATCTTCACTTTCCAGAAATGCATTTGAGTTTCAGATGGATCCCATAGCACGCTGAATAGTCTGTGTTCAAAACCGGGGTTAAGCTTAAACACTGCCCTAGTTTTCCTTCTTGCATAAAGCAGTTATCACACCTGGTTTGGGAAAACTAGGACTTTTATATTTCAAGGCTCTGCAGTGTGGAAGTACAGATATATTCACTGTGTTCTATGCTCGGGGTTTGAATTTTGAAACTAGATTGTTGGAATGAAATTACTTGGACTGCTTCTAAGCTAAGGCTCTAGGATTGCTGCTGCTGTCTACATTGCTAACTGTCACCTCACAGGGAACTGGTGACTCTATGCTCCTTGAAGCCATCAGCATTGCTTATCCTGATGCTCTCTCCATCTTCACAGGCCCTGAAAAGCACTCCCACACTCAGACCTCTCCGACTTCCCCCTCTGCTAACAGCCAGATACATTTCTCTCTTCTTCAGGTACCATGTTATTATATTAAGCCCAAATAAGATCAACTGTTCCTATAAAATAACAGAGTCGTGGGATATTGCCCATTCATTCTGTGTTTGGACAGTAAGCTTTGGTCAGCTTTTGATTGATGCGGTTTTCATTTTCTTTATCTCGGCTGGTGTTTAGGAATACATCTAGAGGACATGTTGGAGACTACGACCCAGATATGCATTAAACTGGAGACCTGAAACTCTGAATCCCTTCACAAGGTCATTTGAATGAAGACTATTCATTGCTAACTGGTAATTGTGTGATACTATTTAATATCATATCAAGAAATATGATATGAGACCACTGGAAATAACAATATAATTTAAAGTCACTGTAAAGGCAAAAAACACCCACAAAAATCAAGGAAAGAGTGTCAGAAGAAGACAAAGGTGGAAGAAATGAGGATAAGGAGAAAGCAAAAGGTTGTTCTACAGTTGCAGAGAATGTGAACTGCTGTAGCGTTTTCAAAATTGTTTGATACGATTTGAAAATTTGCTCTCCATATTTTGAAAAATAGATTTTGACTTATTATTCCAAACTTAACTGAGCAATAAAGCAACAAAGATACCTGCATACATGCTGGAATTCTCATAATTTATGTTTTTCATACCTTTTTCCTTAAAAGTAGTTTAAAAGTTTTCATCTATGCTACTGAATAAATTTAACAAAATAAAGAATTGACTGTAAATTACCCTGATCTCTGAAGGCAACAGAATATTTCTGTCATCAAGAAGAGAAATGTACTCCCAGCCTAAGTCCTGAGGAACTTCAGCACAAAATAGAAATGAAAACCCCTGAAGGTAAGATTCTGAAAAGAGAGAGAGAGACAGAGACAGAGAGAGAGAGAGAGACAGAGAGACAGAGAGACAGAGGGAGAGATAGAGATACATAGAGAGAGATTTATTAGATGTTACTATACAGCCTAGCACTATTTCATTTTTAATGGATTAAAAATATATAACAGTGGAAAAAATAGACATGGGGTAAGAAAAAGCTATAGTTAGAATATAATTGTTTGGGTAGACTACCAAGTTTAAACAATCGTATAAGATAAATATTATGTAAGTTTAAAAGTTAGTGTCATAAATATCAGAAATACAAATAAGGAGAAGTTTGGGGAGTGAGAAATAGAAATTAAATTCACCTCTGGAGTAACAATAAATCAGTTGCTACTTTCTAAAATTAACATGTTGAAAAGTATGATAAGAAACTACTGTGATTTGTATATTGATGATCCCTAGATCTCATGAGGTCATACGGGGAGGATTTAATTTATTTATCTTTTTGAGGCAGCTGAATCTAGAGCTTGTGATTGATCCATTGTTCAGTGCTGGGATTAAGTGTGTAAGAGACAGAAGAGGCTAGTGCCTGCTGTCTCTCTTGTTGCTTTTTCTGTCTTCTCTCATCATGAATGGCTGCCCTTCTGCCATGAGTCACCCAGCCTTGGAGCTAGCAGATCTGAACTGAAACATCTACAAACTGTGAGCTAAATACGTTTTACCCTTTTACCTCAGATGCCAGGTATTTTGTCTCAGCAATGAAAAAAAAGTTACTAGGGCGCAAACATACCAGGGAAGATAGCTGAGAGTGATATATTATATGTATATGTACATATAATACCTGAGACAGGAATGAACTTTAGTATTGTAGTCCTAAATCCATAATAGTTGAACTAGCTGAGTTTTGCTGCTGGAAGTATATATTAACTGTTGATGAAATCAAACACTTTAAACATGCTAACTGTTTAATCTAAAAAGAAAGGATAATGAAAATCCTTATCTCAAAGGACTGTACTCAGTATAGAAAGATAGTATAAGATCTACTGAGGCATTTCTTGGGAAACAAAATCTTACAAAACTAAAATGTAATAGAATACTGTACATGAATGTGATACAAATAAATATATTGCCATCATTTTTGTAATATAACATTATATTAAAGATAATTTAAACAAATACAGTGATTTATATAAGTTAATTTCCTTAATTATCTTTACTATACTTTGACAATTTTGACTTACATAATTTTTGAATTTATGATACATTCCTATTTATTTTTCATATGTATGACCTTAATTTCTTATATCTAGTCAAATACTGGGCACCTACTCAACCAATTGATCTTTTCATATTTTCCATGATCTCAAAAAAATAAGAAAAAGACATTCTTCACATTAAAACTTGAAAAATTTTATCTATATTATATTATGAACAAATCTCTATTATACATAACAACCAAAATTCAACTTTTTTTACAAAATTCATTTTTAATCTGATTTTTAATGATTAATCAAATACCTTTGTGTCATTGTTTCTAAAATGATGCTTTGAGCTATTTTTATGAAGTAACTTCTCTTACCAAAGCTATCTACTACCAAGTAAAATAGTCAGTGACTGCATAACAATTTACCTGTCATTAGGAGAAGATACTAGGCACTTTCACCTCAAGGGAAGTGGGACTGATTTTGACTTATAGTTTTCCAGTGGTTTCATTTGACAGTCAGTTGACTCCAAGGAAGAATTTGCATAGTGGTTTGTCATGTGAAAGAGTTGCTCAGCATACAGCAACCAGCAATCAGAGACATGGAAGGAAACAAGGGCGAGAATAAAAGCTTTCAGGTTGTGCCACTAGTGACCCTTTCAGGTGAGTCCCCAGCTCCAGATAAGCACATTCAGGTACTGTATGCACCGGTGGATGAATCTGCTGATAACTGTAGCACTCTTGTTGTCTTATCATCCTCTCACTACTTGAGAATTTGGGGGAAAATTTAGAGCTCACATATAATTTTGCACTGTTGGCCTTCAGTAGATTCATGTCAATCTCGCTGTGGAAAATTCATTTAGACCAAATGAACTTGGTTTAAGTCATCAAAAGTTGAACAGTTCTAGCATTGCCGAAAAGTCCAAGTCTAAAATCTCAAAATTCAAAGTAAAATCTTCACTGTGAGTCCTTCTGAAAGTAATAAAAAGACAGTTAAGTTCTTTAAAAGTGCAAAGCACAGGATAAATACTGTCACTGTGAAAGAGAGAAATAATGGGGTAGAAAGCAATGGGAAAAATGTAAAACCACATCTGTCTTAGTTACTTTACTCTCATTGCTGAGACAAAATGCCTGATGCCCAAAATTAAAGGGGAAAAGGCTTACTTAGCTCATAGTTTGTGGGTGTTTCAATCCATAATCAGCTGGCTCCAACTCAGGGTGGCATGGCAGGGAGACAACCATTCATGACAATGGAAAACAGCAAAAGCGAGAGCAAAAGGGAAACAGAATCTTACAAAAGTAAAGCCTTATATTATATGCAGGCTATCCGCCCTACTGAGGGTATAGCACTTACTTGCTTATCCCCAGCACGAGACAACAAAATCAATCCAAACTCTAATTCAGCCACCTCTGAAAATTCTGCCCTCATGACCACATGAGGCTTTGGGGGAACATCCAGACACAAGTCATAACAACATTCCAGCAGAACAAACATTATACCTCAAATCTCCATGTCCAGGACCCATTCAATTTGAAGCAAGAGATGAGCTCCAAAAGGCTGGCAGCCCTATTTGTAGCCGCATGACCTCTCTCTTGGCTGGGAAGTGCTCACTGCCTGTGACTTTCTTCAGAAGATGTTTCTTTTCCTGGCATCCCCATCCAGTGCTCTTTTGGATTCACTCTTACAGGCCCATGTGCTGCCCACTCCAGAAGATGCTAGTTGACGTCTGTTTTACTTCTGAAAGAAGAGTGGATGTCTCCACGACCTAACAATTTTTGAATTCCAAATGCCTGAAAACCATCACTATGAGGGCACTGCCATGATTTGTGCTCAGTGGGAGCAGGAACCAGTCCTCCTTGGACCCAAGTGGCACTCGTCTTGAGTGTCTGGATAGCTAAAATCTAGGAAAAACTTCCCTGCTGACTCTAAATGAGCTGGTCTCCTTTAAGAACTCATCTCAAATAAAACTCTTTCAACCTTGTCTGACTTTCACACAGGCACAGTTGAGAGGGATGGGGTCTTTTCAGTTCCTGAGATATCATCTGCCTTGATTTGTTTTTTTATTGTTTTGTTTTGTTTTTTTGTTGTTGCTGCTGTTGATGCAAAATGCTCTGCCTGTTTTTAATGTTAAGATTTTCAGTAATGAGTAGGCCCTAGTTTGCAGGCCCTTCCTTTCTGTTAAAAATAAAAACTTTTCAAGTCATTCACCCATTATGTTTTGCTGATTATCAACTGTACATCTGGCTAAAATCAGAGAAAAATTCTCATACTACAGCCTGAAGAGAGGGTTGTGTTGACATTTCCTGTGCCAGATTAATCTGCCACCATTAAGTCTCACACAAAGTTTCAGGACACAGACTTCATGTACACAAACTTTTTACCAGAGTGTACCAGGCACAGTGGCCAGCTAGCCCAGGTTCTGGTAGAGTCCTCACTGCCATCTGAAAACTCATGAGCCCTGACTTTACTGTTCACACTCTCTTCAGCGTTCTGGTTTTCTGTGTTCTCACAGAATCACCCACTGAGCTCTGATTATCACCATCTAGTGTTTTTTGGGCCTACTTCTCCAAACTTTACCTCCCACAGCCAAATTTCACTGACTGAACCCATGCTCAGGTACAGTCACAGGAATGAGTATACTTCTCTGATAATAGTTTTTTGTATTGCTCTCTGTCTATCACTGAGGTGAGGTAACCAACATAGTCCGTTGAAAGTTTTATTTGGGTTCATGATTTCAGAGGGTTCAGTCTTTGCTCTGTTAACTCTAAAGCAGAAACAGCATAACGATGAGTATAGTGGAATAAAGCTTTTCAACTCACAGCAGCCAGCAAACAGAAAGGGAGAAAGGAGGCTCCAAACACAGGCACACATGATTTCAAATTACACATTGACCCATTTTTAAGAGCACATTTGGCTGTGGAACTCATTAATGAATGAATGCACTACGAGTATTGTGTCCCACAGTCTGATTGCCATCCAGACCCATGAGACTTTGGGGCGAACGCTTTAAATCAAAACTATAAAACTATTAATCCAAAATGAATTATTCTAAATAACTGTCATCTGTATGTGCACACACACATATATGGATTACTAGGATAGTAAACTACTGAAAGTTTTGTCTACTGTAAATTAATGTAAATCTGATCATTTCATCACATTCAAAATAACATCACCTAAACTTGTCACTTTAGTATATCTGCTTTCAATTTAGAAGTGGATAAAAACTGCAAAGAAACTAAATGTTTTTAGATGATGAATATATTCTGATGTGCTTTTTCTTTCTTCTTGATATGCAAAAACCTTACAAAAATGCACATTACACTTGTAGATAGCATTATCAATTAGTATAATAAATTGTGTATTTTTGAATATTCAAAATTTTTATGAGTAAAAAATGTGATCCTTTTTATTAATAGGTAGAAAATGTTCATTATTATTCAATGTATAATTCTTTGGATTTACTAATGCTTAATTAATTTCCTACATCTAGGTTATATCTCTTGACAGATAAATGAAGTTTTTGATTCTTCTTTCTCTTACCATTAAAGAACTCAATTTATGCAGATGTCTTGGAAATAAATTTGTGTATATGGAATAACCTTTAAATTGCAAGGATTTAATATTAATTGAAATAGATCTCTACTTAGATGTATTTTTAAAATTTAAATATATAAATTTATTTGAAAGTACTGACAGTTCCAGGCATAATGTGTAATACAGTAGTCAAAGGTGACCTTTTTAATGACTATGAAATGTAATATTCTATTCATAGAAATCTGACTTAATTGAATCTGATATAGAACAAATCCTTAGAAAGTTAGCTGAAATATGTCAGCTATTAGTAATTGTTACAAATAAGATTACAAATTTTATATCTTAATCCTTAAAGGAGTAGAAAAGTTATCTAAAACTTTAGACTCTCTATTTATATCAACCTATATTTAATGGTTTTTATTGTACATTAGAATAATTTCATAACCTTGGCTTAAGAGTTGTGTTATGTATTTCATAAAGTAAGTAAAAGTTACTGTGGCTATTTTTATTTTTTGTTTTTGAAAAGCATTGTAGATTAGATGTACCTCATTCCTCATCTTTTCACAAATCTCTTTTTACCTAAATCCCAATCTTCAAACTATTTCTTGGGTATTCTATGCTACACTACAATGTTATTGATGAAAAAGGTGGGATCTTTGCAACATCTACGGCACTGGGTCATACTTAGCACATGCTTAAGCCACTGCATTGTCCCCAGTAATGGGGTATCTCCATTACAGGGAAGAGAAAGACTAAACCGTGGCTACAAGATTGAAGAAATGGCCCTGGGTGACAGAAATACACACAACTGACTTTTTGTTTTGTTTTGTTTGGTATCATAATGTGAACTTTATGTATTGTGAGTGTGCACAGTAATGGAAAGAAATTTTAGGCTTGAAATTTTCATCAAGAATAATTATCAAAAAATGGTATGAAAGAAAACTCCATGATTAGCTTTTTCCATCCAGTCAACTGAAACAACCATTAAACTGGCAAAAACTTATCTCTTTAGGAACTCTGCAATATAGTTGTTGTAGTCAGGGGTCGTGCAGAGAACAATTAGAATCAGGACACAGAATTTATAATATTGTTTTATGATGGTTACTCAGAGTTAAACACAAGGAAGTGCAGGAAATCTGTCCATAACATTATTCAGCCAAAGGCCTAGATCCCAGAGCAATGTCCCACATGAGTCCAGATGAAGACCTATAGCCCATGACAATGCCTCCCACGAGTCCACTTGGAGGTCTAAAGCCCACCAAAAGGACTCATGTCAGTCAGTTTTATGGATCTGTGCTGGGAAGCCCCAAAGGTCAGTGGTGGAAACTAGGAAGTCTATGCCAGCGGGGTGAAGGAGCTGTGCTGGTAGGTTGAGGGTTTTACACTGGAGCCCAGAAGTTACACTCAAAGACCAGGGCTGTCCTGAAAAGCACCACAGCCATCCTCAGTGACACGGAAGTCCTCAGCTCCTCTGACAAGAACAATGGAGTACATGCCAGAAAGCCAGCATGATGAGTTTGTCCTGGAGATTAAACAGCATGCATATTCTCCTCTGGAGCCAGGAAGCGGTGTTCTGTGTAAGTAAGGACCAGAGCTCCCCCAAAGCCAACCAAAGCCACTCTCACCAATAAGGTCCTGAGCTCCTCCAATGACAATGATCAAACTGACACTGGGGAATCTAGTCATGATGAGCTCCTCCAGGAGAACCAGCAGCTCAGACAGCAGTGCTTAGAGAAACCCACAATGCCTCACTCTCTTCTCCACATCTCTATTTATGCTGGCAACTTTCTTCAGGTAGAATATCTATGCTCAGCACCACGCTGATTTAATTCAGCTGGTGTTAAGTTGACCATCAGTTTTCAATCCATAACAATAATTTTAAAAAGCATCAAAATGTAGTTAATAAGGACAGAGGCTACACATGTATAAACCCCCCACGAAGAATGTAATCATTATGTAAAGCAAACATGTTCTAATGAAAAATTAAAAAATAAAGAACAAAGAAAGAGTCTGCTATGATTTCAGTAGGAAAGCATCAGGACGCCTTCCTTTCCCAATGATCAAGGCTGAGCCCCCAGCTGAGTATCCTTGTTGCAGACCACACTCCATGTTCTGTGCAGGGTTGTGCTGCTTTGCTTTTTCTTCCAAAGCATTGGGTATCTGCATTTCTGTCTGCTTAGTTGTTCCCGAGAAACAGCACATAAGCTTGTCTTTGATTTCTCCCCTTTAATCTGTTGTAGACCACTGATTGAGTATAGAGACATGTACTATGTGTAGTTAATTGAGCTAAGAGAAGAGAGACACAGTAAGGGCCAAAAGATCGAAAACCTCAGTCTAAGTGACTAAGGAAGAAGATCTCTAGAGAAAAAGATTTTGTTTACTTAGGCATTTGGTCATAGCAATGGGAAAATGACTAACACAGAAAAGATACCATGTAATGGCAATTTTGGCATAAGTTACACTCGATGCCAGAATTTTGAAAAAGGGACTTGGAAAAAAAGCAGTGGGGCATCTCTAGCTGTTCTTTAAGGTTATTGCAGGCAGGAAGTGAAGATAAAGGCTGATTTACTGGAAGACTGGTTCACCCTGATAGAATCCTACAGCAAACTCTAGATTGCAAAGACCAGACCAAGAGAGATTTGTTTTGTTTTTCCATTATTTCATTCTTTTTTTGTTATTTTTGGTCCCAAGAGTTTAAGAACATTTTCTGGGCAAAGGCTAGCTGGGAGAAAACAGAACAGAGACCAGAGTGTTTGTACATAGTACAGAATAAAACCTCCAAAATTCAGTTTAAGAATTGCTACAAAATGTGTCCTCAAAAGAAATAACAGCAGACACCAGAGATGAAAGAGAACATACTCCCAGAATATCACATTTTAATATTCAGAACACCAGTTTATTAATAAATGATGAAACATACAAGGATACTGGAATATATGACCCATTCATAAGAAATAAAACAGGACAGAAAGTGTTTTGCTCTTCCCTTTAGTTTGAATACTGTTCTGGCACTTGGATTTCTGCCCAATTTGATTGTTCTTCCTTTGCTCAAATCTGCATTTCTTAAACCTCTAACTACATCTATGTGATTATATGTAGGGAGTGGTAATGGTGAGCACGCACGTGTGTATATTTGTGAGCATACATTTCCACTCTCATTTTCATTAGCAAGTATAGGTTTCTGTGACTGGCATCCAAGGTATCTGACAATAAGTTCATGGTCACATATTCAAAGATTACATATTTCTTTTTCTTTAATTATACTCATGTTATCCTGAAAACACAGTGATGCGTGATCACTTAAGAGAGTTGATCTCTGTGAATTTTGAGAAAAAGGGTCTTAATATTATTTTCTAATCACTAGCTGAAAGTGTTCACCACTAAAATACCATTTACATGCACAGCATTGTTTTGTTATTAATGTTGATTTCAACTTTCAATAGAAGGCTATACAGTTGGGGACTGGATAATAAAACCGTGTGTATTTTGCATGATTGTAAATGGCTTTGCATCATTCAAATGCTCTTTCTGTAGTAGAGAGAAAACAGGGTTCTCATATATCACATTTTTTCAGTAGATTGCAGCAGCATTAAAGTTCATTAAAATATTTGTGTAGTATTTTATAGTTAAGCATCTGTAAAGTCGATCCCCTATTGGCACCGCTACATTGGCAGCCACATACCACCATGTTGCAGTGGTCGCATGAGACACATTACACATTGCACTGGCAGCAAGCTGACATCTGGTGTGGAACTTTCAGCGTGGTTTGTGTGTCTCTGGGTAATGTACAAATACAATAAATCAAGTACTAAAAAGGTAGGAATTTGAAGTTCCCAGGGAAAATGACTCGAATATCAAAATTGTTCTCCATGCCATTAAATTTTAATTGTGTACTTAAAAATTCTTTGTGTTTCTTAGCCTATCTATACTCAAATGGAAAACCAACAGACCTATGCTAACCTGAAATAAGAAGAATTTTGAAACAGTGCGAGTGTTATTTCCAGATAGGGTTGGCATTCTTTTCCCTTTAGAATCATATTTTGATTCTGAAATGGAAGAAAATCGTGGGTTAGAGTTACAATATATGAATCAACTATCAGTATAACGGTGTTTGCAAAGCATAGCATGTATTCATGCTTTACAGGAGGTTCTGACAGCCTAATGCTATTACAATATGCCCAGGCTCTCCTAAACTCGTAATGAGGAGCAAACTTGCCTTAAGGGTGGAAATCTTTAGATGCCATTTTGAATCTAAGCAAGTATACTACATTATACCACAGTTGGTGGTTTATGAATCTCTAAACAGAAATATATTTACCTAAGATGATTACAAAAAGAATTTCCATTCAGTGTAAATGTTGTAATCAGGGGTTGCAAGGAGAACAATTACATACAGAACACAGGATTTATACTATTTTATGATGGTCCCCCAGAGATAATACAAGAAAGTGCAAGAAATCTGTCCACAATACTGAAGACCTAGAAAATCCAACAGAGGGCCTGGATCCCACAGCAATGTCCTGCATGAGTCCAGCTGAAGACCTGGAGCCATGACAATGCCTCCTATGAGTCCAACTGGAGGTCTAGACTTCACAACAAAGGCTTGTGCGAATATGTTTTACGGATCTGCACTGGGAAGTCCCAAAGGTTAGTGGTGAAAGCCAGAAAGTCTGTCAGTGGTGTGAAGGAGCTATGCCAGTAGGTCAAGGGTTCTACACTGGAGCCAAGAAGTGACGCTCAAAATAAGGACCAGGGCTCCGTTGAAAAATACCACAGCCATCCTCAGTGACAGGGAGACCCCGAGCTCCTCCAATGATGAGAACATGTCAGGAAGCCAGAATCACAAACTTCTGGACATTAAATAGCAAACATCTTCCCCTCTGGAGCCAGGAAGCAATGCTGAAGGTAAGGACCAGAGCTCCTCCAAAGTGAACCACAGCCACCCTCAGTGACAAGGTCCCAAGATCCTCCAATGATAATGGCTGAATTCATATCAGGAAAGGCAGCATGACAAGGTCCTCCAGGAGAACCAATGTCTCTAGTAGTAACACTTAGGAGAACCCGCAATGCCACATTCTTCCTCTCCACGTCACTTTTTATGCTGGCAACTTTCCTCAGCTGGGCTGTCTATACTCAGCACCGTGCTGATTTAATTCAGCTGGTGTTAAGTTGACCAATGTTTTAATGTTTACCAAAATATCAATAGCTGATTGCAAGCAAGTCTATCCAAGTTATTTTAAAAGTTAAATATTCCTTTCTATCTAAATCCCCACATCCATTTATTTCATTGTTTTTAGCAAGGTTATCTGGAAAAATGTCTGTATAGATACAGCCTAATCAAGTAATTTAAATAAACAGATGATTTTGTTATTGCTTTGCTGGAGATTTTATTTCTCTATTATTTATGAAAATAGTTATTGGTTCATATGATTGAATAATGGCTCCCATTTCTAGTTATTCCCTTTATAATAGTCATATTTATTACATTAATACTCTATGTTGTTTTGGAAAAAAGGTGTTTTGTTTCTTAATGAAAGCTATAAATCAAGTAAGAGGAAGAAATGTGCAGTACAAACAAATTTATCAATTGTCCAAATAATTGTATTTGTCACCTTAAATTCTAAGTTTTTTAAAAAAAGTTTTCATCCTGTATCATACATGCTAAATGTCTCACAGTCCAGAGAAAATGCAACACTCACAGAGACAGGAAGAAAATCAGGTGTTCATCCAAGTTTTGTTTTAAATTTTGGACATTCTCATTTAAATCGTGGCTTAAATCTGATTGGGTGGAAGCTGCTCCTAGATAAGAAATGCATTCAGAAATTGAAGGGATTGACTGAGGACAAGCACTGGGCTAACCCGATTTTCCCAAGTGATCCTGAGTGAAACTCGTTCCCCCATCAGGAATGCACACACAGTGAGGGATAGGCGTCTTTACTTATGTGACAGGGTCACCTGCCTCAGAATCCTAGCCATGATATAAATGTGAAAACTGTATGGCTGAACAGTGTCACCTAGTTGTTACCTCTGGGAGTATGGTATGGTGACGCATTTTAATGAAGCACACCAATCAAATCTGCTGCATAGTACAATTTGACACGTGGTAACCTAAATGGTTACTCTATGCTAAGTGTTGAACAGTAAAGTGGTACATACTGGTATCAGATTTGATGTCACCAAATCCTCTTATTGTCATTGACTTACAGAATGTCAAGCATTCACAAGCAAATTTTACAGTGATTTCATGGTAAATCAAGAGTTGAAAAATAATAGCATCAGAATAATTCAAGAATCTAGTAATAATAGGTCACTGCGTCCTGTTTATACCCCTACTTCTAGTATTCAAAGATGGGTAAAGAATGTGAGTGTGGGTCACCCCAATATTCAAATATGTCAGAGAGGCCACGGTGCTCAGGGTCAGGTGACATGGTCCAGGGTCTGCTATGGGATTCTGCATGGTCACTACCAGGATGGTGGGGAGAACCATCAAATCAAAGGGCACCGCAATCAGCACTGTGTTACGGACAAACGCATGAAATAGGGGATTTAGTCACAGCACCCGAAGTAGGAATTTCTGATTCAATTACATGAAGTGGACCAGTATTAAAAAATAATAACAAACTCCATCCCTGTGAGATAACAGAGATTCACAGGAGATTCTTTATAAGTGATATTAAACAGGAGTTAACATCAAGGATGTGTTTAAATTTAACTTGCGAATCCTAGGTTCTTATTGTGTTGCCAAATTTAGTCTACTTGATTGAAGTGATGTGTAACCCTGCTAAGCTTTAGTGGCTGCATCTAACTAAGACCGAAATGGGGGCTTTGTTTTTAGGTAATTGCTTAGACCTCAGAGTATATTTACCAATGTGAAAATGTCATGAGAAACGAATATGTATGGTTCCATCTATTATCTTTCAACATGCATTGGTTGTCTATTGTATATCCTGTGTCCAGTGCCACAGAAACTGCCAATATGACACAGAATAAAGCACACTTTTCCCACAACAAACTCCTGAGAAGTTGGGGAATGTTCTAGATTAGCTACATGCAATCTAGTAGTACTGCCTTTAAAATATATGTGAAACAAACAAACAAAAAACTGATGTGCTGAGTTTTATCATAGGAAAATGTATATGCATTTTAGAGATAATCTCATCATAAAAATAAAAGCATCTTTACAAGATGATGTCTTCTTATGGCAAAAAATAATATTACTTTTCTTATTTTATTTCTCATTTTACCATATATGTGGATAAATTTGTTCTATTTTGTTAAGATCATTATACATCTCATACTGCAGGAAAATTTTACTATGTTTGTTACTTTGTCTTTGTTAACATTGTTTTCCTCCATTATTTTTATTCAAAGGGTTTTCATTTTTAAGAAAAATAATTCAGTATATAAAGGAAGAAATGATACAGTTGATGTGTAAAGTTTTATAGATTTTAATTTTGCATTTGCAGTGTACCATGACACTATACACAATATACAGCTATAAAATCACAGCTCAAATGAAGATTAAGTCTTTGCTCTAAAGTGTAGTATCTTTTGCTGCCCTGTGCATGTATTCAATATTAATATGAAGATGTGATTGGCATATGGATCTAAGAATAGGAGTGACTAATTGTTAGGAATAAAGCACATGCCCTTTGCTTTATCTCAACTTTATCATTATGTTCACAAGTGTCATTAATACCATTTTACTCAGCCGAACACCACCTGTCTCTCAGTTCTCCTCCTGTAGTCATCCAGCTTTATTTCTGATACCCTGCGTGCGCTTTTCACAGCATAGTCAGTCTTGTTTCGCAAGTCCCAATCAACTTGCTACACCAGCTACAATTCATCCTTTCCTCCCAATTCTCCTAACTACCCAGGCCACTATATGTACAAAAGATGGGATTTAAATAAATAAATACTTAAACAAAATTATCACAGCCAAATGCATTTGTCAGGAAGTCCTCTCACTTTCAGCTAACTTATCCCATTGCTCCTAATATGCTCCGGAAGTCCCCCTTCGTAGGCGTCTTGAGCTGTGCCTTCACGGCTGCATCGATGTCGGCATCGACTCAGAGCAATTAACGTCCATGTGCCTGATCCCGTGACTAAGGCTAACGAGGCCACGCTGTCCCGTTCCCATGAGTTCCCATGAGCGCCTTTCTGCTGGGCGGCTGGGCAACCGCACTCAGTGTGTTCTTATTACAACTCACTGCGGCGTTTCCCAGGGAGGCCTTCGGGAACCGCCTCGGTGGCGGGATCATGGGACCCGCAGGGTCACAGTGAAGAAGAGCGCCGAGGGACATTGATTTAAAGTGCTTTTCATTGAGATGCATCACCATATTGGGATCTCCTTGTATGGCCTCTTTCCTTGCGAGCCCACTTAGTTGCAAACTGCAATCATCCCTCCTTTATTTCCTTTTATTGACTGCCAAGACAGTAGTAACTGAAATATTTTCCACACTGTTTGCTTTAGGCTGACTCATCTGCCTGATTCTTGCTCACTGAATGACTCTGTCTTACATTTAAATTTTGGGTATAATGCTGCCATCTTGGTCAGTATTAAGTACAGCCTTCTTAATGGAAAGCTAGATTCCTAAGCATTATATCTCCATGTCATAATCTTCAGAGAATTTATGTATTCCCTACTTTACATTTTTTTTTAAATTTCTGTCACCCCATTGAAATGTAAGTATCAGAAATCATGGTGGTCTTTTGTCTCACTTTGATGGTTTAGAGGCCTGTCAAATGAAGAGATATAGGTACTTGATGCTTCTGAATCTGAAAATCTAATAGTGATTCATAAACTCCTTTTCAACGTGTGTAATGATTTGATGGCCCCGTGAATATGCAATTCACACTTATATTTCTAATGCAAGCCATTTTATTAGGGCAATTGTATGTGCAATGTCACTGGAAATGCACATTGGTGTGCATATTTTGAGAGACAAATTTTTTTGGATTAAAAAATCTGAGGAAAAATGGAAAGATTCCCTCATTCATGAATAATAGACATGCGCCCAGTGTGGCAATTATAAATATTCTGCTTGCAACTTCTTGCTTGATTCGTCAACTTTAAACTACATTGATTAATTCAACTCAAAGAGAGAAAATGAATTTCATTCTATTTTTTTTAAATATTATTCTATTGTCCTTTTCTTTTAAATTTTGGAATATTCTCAGCTTTTCAGTTGGCTACTTCTCCTATCTAGAATAATATTCTTCAACTTATTTTCTTGATAGCCCCCCTTTCTATTGCTGTTATAAAACACCTGAGACTGGACAGTAGTTATTCGGTGCTCCATATATTTTTACGATCAAGGAAGTTTAGCATTTAAAAAATTAAGTTGTGGTTAGACTAGTGAATAAATAAAACTAGAATCATATATAGGAAAAATGATATCAACAGATTTGGACATTGTGTACTGACACACCTGAATAGGAAAAAATTTTCTCTGTGAGTATGTATTTTGTCGAGTAGAAAAATCTGCAGTAGAACAAAACATTTCCTTGCTAGAGGATGGAGCCTTATCCAACATTGAGCAAACTGGATACTTATCTTAGGTGATTGAAAGGCTACAATAAAATATTTACGACTGTAACACTATATGATTAAACAAATTAGGAGACTCACTTTGAATTGTTACTGGCAGGTTGCAGTGCAATGATAAATGCTATCTTAATGAGGCCTCTTTAGTTGGAGATTCTCGATGGGCGCACAGACTGTCCTTGAGGTGATGTGTGTGCTACAGCGAGGTAGAGGTCTTTGCACAATGAGAACTTGATATGGTACAGGAACCTTCCACCAAGTGGTTTAAAAGTTTTGTGTCACTCTTCTCCTCTGTTTGATCTCATGTTTATCAGTGAAATGAATCATGTTTGCTTCTTGTGCTCAGCTTCTTTTGTTTCCCACCAGGATCTGGAATACAGCTCCATTCCAGCTAGCTTTAGTTTTCTTGGCATCTCAGCCTCAAGCTTGTGGAAGTCATGTAGTGTTCACGTGCTCAGGCATCGCCATGCTACTTTTAATAGGAATGGAGAAACTAGCTCCGTGTTACCAACGTGCTTACTTAGAATGGCTTCCCAGCTTTTCCTCAAATTACCAGCAAAATAGTGGTAAATTGTTTAGTATCATAGTGTTCATTTTTCCCTTAGGACATTAAAGCCCCTGGTCTTGGCATAGTTCTTGAGAGCTGCAGCAGGAAACTTCTGTGCTTGGCAGGAGTCAAGGATTTACGATTTGCCTCTTAGCAGCACTAAAGCAACGGCAAAAACTGTGACCTGCATTGCACTTCTGCAAGGTGAGTCTGGGGACTTCGTCTGACCCCACAGCCTGCCTGGCAAAGCAATGCCAGGCGGCTTCCTGAGGAAAACCTCGGCCCAGCACAGGCTCAAGAAGACCCAGCATTTATCTACATTACATTGGTATTGTGGGGTAAATTATAAATCCTGGACGGGATTCCCGTCAGCTTCCTAAACCAAACTGAACTATGAGATGCCAAGATCCACTTCATTACAGGATTGACCTTGGATAAAATCAGTTCCCAGGGGTAAGCAGTGAAACGGTGAGTGGAGGCAGACAAAAGTGTGCCCTCTGAGACCGTAAGCAGTGAACACTTCTCTGTTTTCACAGGATGAAAACCTATGTGTCTGATGAATCTTCCTAGCAGGAGAAACACATATAGTCACTCGTATGCATTCATGAAAATGCCATGTCTTGAGCAAGAATGACACATCATTACATACTTCTTTTATTACTTTTTTGTTGTTAAAAAACTCGGTATTTTCCCCAAATGCCTTCGTTTAATTTTTTCCAAGCAATTTCAAAATATTTCCAATGCGTAGATGCACACTGATTTAATCAGACTTCTTTACCCAGATATTTATACTACACTTATTTTTGACTTGATGGAGGCGACGAAGTATCTTCAAGTATGCAGTAACATCTACAGGATTATATTTTATAACAAACTCCTGAAATAGAATTCTTTCTTGCGTGTGGCTGAGTAGGTGTGTGTGCACTTGTGTGTTTCTGTGCATGAATGTGTGTATATGTGTGCACGCACGTGTGCGTATATGTCTGTGCGTGTGTGTGTGTGTACCGGTAATTGTACCCAGGACCTCGTGCTTGCCAGGCAAGTGCCGTCCCACTGCGCTGTATCCTCAGCTTGTGAAATAGTATTCTTAGATCCAATAAATAGCATTTTAAAAATCAAATTTACCTTTGAAATACTGCGTTTGAAAAGAATTCAAACATCTCCAAGTGGCCAGGTGCGGAGACATGGCCCTGTGTCCTAGGTTCTCAGCAGGCTGAGGCATGAGCATCTCCGGAATCCAGGAGTTTGAGATCAGTGTGGGTAACCGAGGCAGAGCCTCTCTGAAGCAGCTGCACTGGGACCGGAGGGCAGGGCTCGCTCACTCGGAGGTCCTCAGCTGCTGGAGCCGCTGCAGCCCTGCAGCCCGCCCCATTGCTTGCTCTTCCTCCTGGCCTTGCAGCTCTCCCAGTATTTTCCAGCCTTAGTCCGTTTTACACGTGACTGTGCACAAGTCACTCCAGCATCATGTCAGATGTCTGCATTTTCTTTTCAACTGTTGCTTTACAACAGTTTTTGCTGGGTCCCGAGGCTTGGGAGCTCTATTTTATTCCTTTATCTGTTTGTTAACAGGTGTTTTGTATTCTTACGTGTGCGGGGCTGAACACTAGTCTTCCAACCGTCCGCGTTGACTTCCCTGTGATTTATACTCGGTTATTCTAACTTTCTGCGGACATTTGTGGGAGACAGCAGAATCTCTGTGGTGAAATGCGTGCAGGCATCTAAGACTGTCCTGTCCTCCGGGCAGGGACTCCACCTGCAGTGGTCACCTCCGGCTCCAGCCCCTGCTCGCCTCGCAGTGGCTTTGCACAGCCACAATGCGGCCTCCGCCCGTCACCTTTTCTCCAGTGTTTTCTGTTCTCTGCTTGTGTCTCAATGTATGGGTTTTATGTCTTTACTTGAATTTGGAAATTTTTTAAGATTTACCTTCTTAAATATTTTTTATTTTAAAGAGAAAAAAACACAAAGAAAAACAAAAAACAAGAGACATACAAACAACTTCAAAAACAAAAAACTCAAAACAATAACAGTATTCTATGGGAAAGATAGTGGAGTCAAACATATCCAATTCAGGAGTTTCCTGTGAAGATCCTAAGTGAAATTAAACACTGTACATTTTATATGCAATTGCTTATTTCATCAGCCTAGTGGTTTTGGGGTTTTTCTATCCAGGCACGTATTTTCTCATAAAATTATATTTTATGGGTTTTGGAAATAACTTTTTTTCTGGTAGGTACTATGTCAGGTTGAAATTATTCACAATTATTTTCAATAGTTTCTTCTGTGTTAACTATTATGTTATTTTCATACAGTTTTATCTAGTGCTCTTCTACCATAATAAAAAAAAAACTATTTTTGTGTTTTTTCTTGTATGCTGCTTATTTTTTATTAGTTCATGTAGAATATTTTTCTTTTAAAATCAGATTATTGAAGAATATGTATATTTTAGTATTTAAAATACTAAATACTAAATTAAATATGCTAATTTTGCTTTTTCGATGTCAATACAAATGATTTTATTTTTTTCACTTCTGTGTGATCTTTAAATTTTAATTTAGTTTTATCAATTTATTTTGAGACAAGGTCTCAATATGCTACTCAATATGCTACCTTAATCCCTAAACTCAAGTGATTCTCCTACCTAGAGCCTTGCGGGGACTACAGTTGTGAAAGACCCTGCCCTGCTTCAAATGGTACTTTTTTTCCAGACAAAGTTAAACAGTAACAGTGTTATTAAATTTCTTGTTTGTTTCCTAATTCACAATTCTCTTAGTATTTTATCATTTAGACCAATAATCTCAGTTTTTTTGAAAACTTTTTAAAAAATTTCCTCCTAATTCAATTTACTTGGTTTTATGTGACAGTTTCCTCTTTATTTTACTGCAGAAATAAACTATGTTAACTGTGTACCTGGTAATACGACATCTCCTGTTTTCTGATGTGACCTTTTTTGGCAAGGTGCAGTGTTCTTTTGAATCATTGTATGTCATGGTTAAAATTAATTTAGACAAGCTAACTCTGTAGCACAAAAGGCACTGGAGAACAAGTTTTTAAAGTCATCCTTTTAAAATACTGTTATTAAAACTGTGTTTCTTGTAAGAAAACAAACTGGAGTCACGGCCTTTAGTCACTTAAGTCATCCTGTAGCTTTTTTTCCTTTTTTTCTAAAGAATCCTATTTTGCAGCGACCTTCACGGTGCCTCTGGCCATTTGGCATTGTGTATTTTAATTAAACTCTTCAATCTCTTATTCTGTGTTAGCTGAGCCATTTGAATTCTTACTTCCCTTGCTGCTTGGGGTAATTTGTATTTGTTATCTAATTAAATACGCATTAGCTTCTTATTGTAATTTTGTCTCATTTTCTGTCTTAATCTTCAGTTTTGTTCTTCTTTATTCCACAGTTACACTGTGAGCAGATTTTGAGCTTTCTGCTTTCAACCAAAATATAGATTTTAAAACCAATCTTTAAAACATTTGTGTCATGAGGATTTTCTGTCATTAATTCAAAATGTCTAATGTTTTACTTTATTTCATTTCTCTAATTCCTGGATGTATTAACAGCATTAATAATTTTTTCTGAAAATAACCTAATATTGAATAATTATTTTTAAAGGAGCCTTGTTTCCTACACACGTAGACACAAAGTCCGACTAGGCACCCTCAGCAATTTTGTGAAGGGTAGTTTTTCTAATCACCCTACTTATCAGTATTGTCAAAACAGAAAGAGGAAGGATAGAAGGGCACAGCTGAGGGGGTGTTGGTGAGGGAGAAATCAGATATTACCCCAGCTGGGTTCTCTAATTCATTTACTTAAGACAGCGGTAAACTTTCTCCTTCTCTGCAGCAGGAGGTAATTTGACAATTCAGATGGGGGTGTTTGACCAGAACTGGCCAGAATTAGGTCTCCTCCTACCCACAGAGCCAGGGAGGTGGGGGCTGGATCCTTTAAGGCCACATTTCAAAGGAAAGGTTCCTAAGTCCTTGAGGAAGTTCTTGGTTATAAACCTGGCTCTTAAATCAATTTATACATGAAAGGAACAGAGAAAAGCTTTTCAATGGCCTAAGACCTTAAGTCAAGTGCTCTAAAAAAAGGAAGGCCAGGAGACTATGGAGGGAAGAGGTCTACACAGAGTTTAAGCAAACAGGAGTCAGACTGGCTGAGCACAAACTCACAGTTAGTTTCCTTAGGAGTGTGAAAAGGAGGGCATCTTAGCAAGACATGGTCGCATTTTTGTGATTTAAATGTGGCTGTTTCTGTTGTAGTGATCCATATAGGAAGGGCATGCATCTACTTTAACACTGACAATGTGATGCTATAAAAGGCAGAGGATAATGGAAAAGAAATTCACGTAAGGAAAGAGGGTAATGGAAAATATCCAGTGGTCAGTGAACCCTGGTACTTTCCAATTCACAATGAAGAGCATAAATGCAAATGATCTGCGAGGTAAGTTTATTTAATACACACACACACACACACACACGCACACATACCTTTCTGTACTTCCTTTTTGGCCATCTAAGAATCTTTATTATTCCTTGTCCTTGACTTGGATCACGATATTGAAATGTTCTTTTTCATCTTATTTTTCCCATGACTGTATGAGATGAACTTTGAGGACAAAGGAAAATCCCTGTACTGGTGAATGCTCAGCTTTTGTAGCGAGTGATAGAGTTACAGATCACTGCTGTCCGTACTACTGATTCTGTCCAGTGTTTCTTTTAAAATAATTGCACTGTAAGGACGTGTCCTTCCAACCAGTTTCTGTACACGTGATCATAGCCAAGGGTTTTGCCTAAATACAGTCTGAATCTTCTTTTCTGCTTTACTAACTGGATCCTTTATTCTGTTTCTGCCCCATCCCTTTCCCATAATGGTCCTTGTCTGGAGGCCCTTTGAAATGACAGACTTAGGTGAAAAGGCTTCATCCTGCAGCCTCCCTTTGGCCTCTCTTGCCTGATTTTGTCAATCTTCTCTCCCGTGGTGACAGCTATTTTCATTGCTCCTTGGACTAGTTGCAATTCTGGGTACATACATTGGGTTTTTTTTTTTTCTTCAAACTCAGCAGGCCCACAAATTATGGGACTCTAAATCACTTAGATTGCAGGTTACCTGTGGTGAGACTATCTCTTAGCAAAGCAGTATTTTCTTCTTTCTTTGCTTTAGACTACTTTCAGAACTTTGAGTTCATGCCTTTTTCTGGAATCAAGGTTAAGTGAACTACAGGAGAGTACTATGCACTCCCATTACGGTTGTGCCTAGTCTTTGTACTGGTATCTTGGCTTCAGATGCCACAGTGGCCTGTGAGCCTCCCTAAGTACAGCTGCCCACCGCGTTTCCTGTGTTTATAAGAGTTGAATCAGTTGGTATTAGTCTGCCTTGAGAGAAGGTGTGTGCAGTGAAGTGGTTTTCAGCACTCATCTGGGAGACACATGAACACGTGCACTCGGACATCCTTAAAAATGAAGACGGAGAGAGGAGAATATTGCAGCATTTCCGGCCTCTGGAATGAGTGCAGGCAGAGGAAAAAGGAGTGGGAGATGGGAATTAAGTATGAGAAAGTGAAATAACAAAGTCCATTAAAGTCAAATGCTAATTTCTTTTATTTATTATTTTTTATTGATAAAGCTATGATGTCATTTATTTGCTGTAAACATGACACTCATTGTTGATTAGTTTTAGTATGTGACAGGTTTTAAACATTTTGAGGTAATCATTTGAGTTCATTCCAATGGTCTGACTAATGATAATTATTGTGTCTCTTAGCTTATAAACCTTTTGCATTGCTTTTTGGTTCTTATTTTGCAAATAGTATTGTGTTAAGAATATATGATACTCGAAGATTTTCTTATTTTTTGTGATGGTGGTGGTGATAATAGTTTTGCAATTCATAAAAGTATGTATTAGTTTTGCAAAGCAGACCTATGGAAATACATAAATACATAAATATTATATAAAAGATTCTTTGTCATTAAATACCTTACTTATTTCATTACTCAATTTTTTCTGATATTATTTATCTCAGTAAATGTATCACATTTTCTCTTATAATCCATTGTACTGTCTTTTATATATTTAGAGACTATTTTGTTTGGTGTATATGATTACATAACACTTAAAACACATAAATTTATTTGTCATTTGTAATTTCTGTCTTTATACATTTACCTCTTTATCGCACTTATTTTATCCTTAAATTCCAAACATGCTTATGTGAAATTCATCTCTATGTAAAAAAAGTGTTCATTTTTTTTACAGAGCTCTCTCAAAAGATATAATACTGAAGAGTTATCCAAATTTAGCTGTAGCAATTAACATGTTATTTTAGTTCATGTCTCCTATTAGGTTTGCTTTTCATGTTATTTTTCTAATTTGTTCTTATTTGATGTATTACTATGCACTATTTATTCTTTTTGCTAAAGGAATATGCTATGTTGGAATGGTTACCCATTTATCCTAAAAGTCTTACATGTTTCTTGTCTTCCAGTTTCTATTCTAGAAATATAGGTAGGATAGAGAAAAATAAGTTGTCCTGATGCAATTTTCATTTTAATTAAATGTATTTGATCATCATTATATAAGACCAAAAAATTACATCTCCTGCTTTGACTCCTACAAGATCAGCCAATTTAGTCAAATTCTTTATCTTTTTTCTCTCCTTTTCCTTCTCTTATCCTAAACAAAAACCTTGACACATTTTTGTCTGTTGGTCTCTGTCTCTACATTTAAGATCTATTCATTAAAATCATCCCTGTGTAGCCTGCTACAAGATTTCTTACTTGACCTTTTGTTTTATTCAATAAAGACAATCAATCCATTTCTATCCTCATATCACCATTGCTCACAACTTCTCCAGCATCTGTAGCTGTTTGGGAAGGACGAAACTGACCAGGGGATGCTGCTATGGCTGTCATCTAAAGTGAGTGCCATCCTGCAGGGGGTCCATTTCTGAATGCCGGGATGTCTTATAACTCTAGGTGTTGTGGTTTATCACCTGCTACGGTTATGTGTGTCTCATTCATGAAGTGATAGAGTAATGAGGGCTTCTTTTTCTTGAATGCAATGAAGAAAGTCCATATAAAATAAAGTCCATACAGCAGTTGAATATTTGATCTTTCTTTATCCCTTCTACTATGGAAGGATACAGAACTGTTTTCTTCTGGAGTTTGCATATTGAAAGCAAAGCCCTGGTCCCCTCCAGACACCAAACCTGTTGACATCTTAATTTTTGAACTCTCCTCCAGAACTGTGAGAAATAAATCTGTAGATCATAGTTTACTCAGACTCAGGTATTTAGTAACTGAGCAAAGTTACCCTAAGGTAACACAAGCACTGTGTTTTAGGGTACCAGTTGGTATCAGACTGACGTCTCAGTCAAGATCGGACACATGATATTTATTAATTCAAACTCTGAATACTGTAACAATGGAAGTTTGGGATAGCCCAAAATAGACTGTGGACTAATTTACAAGTGTATTTTTGAATAGAACAAACTTACCAGAGCCTAGTAAGGAATAAACATGTATTTTTCTTCTGTGTTAATTGTATCAGGACTCCAAATCAGAGAGCTAGTATTCTGATTTCTAAAATCACTGTATCTATGATATGTAGATGAAAGACCATCGCCTGCTTTCTGTTACCATCAGTGTCATTGTTAAACTTCTATGCTACTATTTGGATTCTTTTGTTTCCCCTTTCATTACAATAATAAGCAGTATTATTCTCTTTCATTACCATATAGATACCTTCATAATTGCCTTTATTATTTCCTTGGATCTTAAATGCTTTGCATATATTTAACACAACTGAACATACTAAGTTGAGAAATCTGTGCAACGTTTTCTTCTCATTTATCTCTCAGGCTCCTTCATCTAAAGATAATTCATTGGAAAAGTGCAATTATCATTCAGACTAGACAGTTGAAGTATTATCATCCATCATTTTCCAAAGTCTAACAATTGGCAAATGATTTTAAGCTATAAATTAAAACTTATAGAGCTCATCCTCTCCCAAGTGTGTAATTGCTTGAAACTAGAGAATGTAACAGAAAACATCCATCCTTAGAGGCTATTAGTTATATTGCTACTGCAGTGCGGGAGCCTAAGTCTCCTAATACTATGTAAAAATTAAAGCATTACCCAAATTACATACAAAATGTGGTATGGAATGTTAAGCACTAAAAAAGTACTACAGAATGCTGTTTTCTCAAATTTTATTTAAATAGAACATTGAATATGTTTAGCAATAAGGTGAATTCGAGAATACATAAAGTTTTTAACACAAATATCTTTTGCATACTAGAATGTATATTGTAGAATTTTATATATATAAAATATATATAACATATAACATATAACATATAATATATATAATATATAATATAAATATGATATATAACATATATATTATATATAATATATATAATATAAATA
>PVJX010013741.1:30310-46832 GCA_004027295.1 Dolichotis patagonum | reverse complement strand
AAAAATGCTGAATGCCCAGAGTTCGCTGTAGAGTCCTCTCGAGTCTACAGGAAACCAACGGCCCGCACTGGAAGACAGATGTCCAAAGGTGATGGTAAAAACTGGAGCTCCTCCAAAGAAGCCAAAGGGGAGATTTTCTTCTTTCCGCCCCCCTTTTTACCCCAGTCAGGCTACAAGCCTATTGGTTGGTGCCATTTACGCTCAGGATGGGTCTCCCTCTTCAGTAAGTAACCACCCCGGACCAAGCAGCACGTGCTGAGCAATCTGCTCGGCATTTCTTATTCAAGCTGACACCAGGGTTACCTGTTCAGCGGATGACCAGCATCTTTTTAGGCTGTCTGTCTCCAGGCATTTCTCCTCGGGTTGGTCAGATTCCCTGCAGAACATGACTCAGGTGAAGCCCACCTGCCTGCACTCAGCTTGTGCAGGAAGAGGAGGCTGAGGGTGTCAGCTTCAAATGTGCGGCTCCGTCCTCCTTATTTTCCATTCAGTTCCCCACCCTTGGCTTGGTTCCCAGGTCCACAGTTCCTCTAGTCTGCAACGGTACATTTCTATTCCGATGAGGTTACGGTTGCCCAGCACTACAGAGTGGGCCGAGGAACTATACTCACCTCTTCCCGTCCTCTCCACCGTGGTCACTGTGGCTCCCTCAGTTCCTGGCCTTTCAGTGACAGTTCAGGGGAAGGGGGATTCCTTCTCTGCTGTCCCCTGCTGCTGGCGGGTTGTAGGCTTTTACAGACCTGCTCAGTCTGTTTCCACTTGACCATCTGCTTAGCTGCCCCTAAGCACTGTTGTCATCGTCTGTCTCTCTCTGGGTGATTTTACGCCTTTAAAAATCCCTTTGGAAAAAAAATCCCTGTGGTATAATTTCCGTGGACTGTGGGAAGAAGCAAGATTACAGGGTGTGTTTAAGCTCCATCTTTATTTTGAAGTGACCACAGTTGAGGTTTTCACTCTAGTAAGTTTTGAATTATTTACCTTTTTACACAAATACAATGACTTTTGGGGCTTTTGAAATTGTAGATAATATTTAGTAAAGATCTGTGATCATCATACTTGCCAGTCTTAACATGGTTGTTGGATTAACCCAATGTTTGCAAACTTGAGTAATGTCCTAGCCTTTTTATCTAAAGAAAAATAAGATCAATAGACTGCTGGTGCAGAGTTACATTATTTTCATTATAAGATTACTTAATGTATACAAATGTAAGCACAGACTATGCGCATAGCTCTTGTCCATTTATATAAGCAAGAGCAGAAACCACTTAGTTCAACAAAGTTGTGTATTTAATCTAAACTAACAATATACATTAAATGTGACAGATATTATTATAACAGGGCTAAATTGCTGATCTAAATATGAATGTGGGACATTGATGTAACACGGGTGCTTTTTGTTCGCTGATGTGCTACCAGTGTGACATGAAAAATAAATTCATCCATCTCTCTGAATTTGAAATACAGAGAAACCGCTTTTCAGAGAGTATGATGTGTTGTTTTATGAATATTATTTAGCAAGAATGGATCTTTCGCCTACAGAGCCTGGCCTGCCTCTGTTCTTTTTATTTAGTTCCTAACAAATACAATAGTAAGTGGTGATGCTAATGGGATCCACGATGCATGAGTGGCCCTTAATTTAATTTAGAAACGTTTTCTGAGCAAAGTCTCTGCTACACATGCGAGTTTACTGACAATAGCCTTAGGTTCCTGGCTGCCTGGGAAGTTCCCTAGGAGGAAAGGTGACAGTTTCATCAAAGCAGGGAAATATATGCACTTACATACTGTTACAGAAATGATAAGCAACTCTTCCTGGATTAAGAACAAATACATGAATCAGAAGGAAGGGTGCATTTTGTGTAGTTAAGTGATTTTATTCCACAAGTTTGAAGTCTGTGATGGTGTATCTATCCCGGCTGAGGGGTGAACGTCTTCACCAACGCTTCTGTTGAAATTTGATCCCTATTCTGAGCTATTAGGAGGTGGGACCTTTAGAAGTGATTGGTTCTGCCTTTGGGAATGGATCAATCCACGGATGGATTAATGGATTAATGAGGTAATGGATTAACAAGTTAATGGGTTATTAGGAGAGTAGGTCTGTTTTAAAGGCCATTTAGACCATGTCTTTGAATGTATGGGCCCCTCTCACCATGTGATGCCCTGTGACACCTTGAGACCCTGTAGTGTCCCCACTAGCAAGAAGACCCTCATCAGATGTACACCCCACCTTGGAATTCCCCACGTCCAGAGTCATGAGCAGGACAAGGTTTTAACCTTTTATAAATCACCCAGCCTGTGGCATTTGGATTTTACTCAAAAGCGTTGTATTCCAATTTGATGAAAGAAAACAATACAGTGTGTCAAAATAATCAGTGATTAAAATAACACTTAAATATTTTGCCCCTTTACTGTGACTGAATTTGTGTGTTCTTCCTCAGACTAACATTGCTGGAAATGCCCCATAATCTGCTGGTTCCTCTGGGGAGGGGCCTCCCACTAGGCACTCAGCCTCGTGTGGGAAACCCATGTACAGTATGCCCGTGCCAGTTCACCATGCTACTTTGACTGAGGTAGGGACTCCTGGAGAGGTGACTGGTTGATGAGGACACTCACCTCATCAATAGCTTAAACTCATCAATGAGTTAGAAGTGGCCACATGGAGATGTGCTTGGAGACTATACCTGGTCCAGGGCCTTTCTTTTCAGGCTCTTTCCTTGCTTGCTGGTTCCCTGGTGCTGAGCTGAGCAGCTCTTCTCCACCGTGCTCTTTCATTGTCCCGTTTCTGCCTTGGAGTCAGCTAACCATGAACTGGAACCTCTGAAACCATGAACCAAAATAAACCACTCCTTTTTAAAATGGCAGGTGTGAGATACTTTGTCTTGAAAAAGGAAATCTGACTCATCCAACATACCCTAAAAGCAGAGTAAAAATCAATAGGAATTTGGCATCTACCTCAAATTTATGAGAGAATTTTCTAGAAGGTATTAACAGTTGATCGAGGGCAGCTAGTTGGTGAAGGTCTTGACTTGGTCAGGATCAGGTTTAACTGATGTTGGCTGCCTGTCCCTAGTACAAAAAGACAGCCTCAAAATGAGGGATCCAGGAAATCAGAGCCATGGGGACTCTGGAATGTCAAGCAGTCCTTCATGAATCAATCATTTGGGCGATTTGGTGCGTGCCTTTAGGATGGACATCAAGGAGAGTCAGCTGGCCTAGGCAGCCTCTCCTGCCTGAGAAGCCACACGAGCTGGTTCTCGATGCCACACTGGTCTGTCTGGCCCTCAGCTGACCAGTCTGGGACTGTGGCCTGGAACCTGAACCCTGATTCTGGGTAAGGAAGCTGGCGGAGTTTGGCCAAGGGTGAGCCCAGGCCCAGGCTACGTCTGTGCCTGTGTTTGGATGTACACGTGTCGGGGAGTGGGAACAACAAAGCAGAACTTCAATGAAAGGAAGCCACCACCACGGGAACATTGCCCGTGCTCTTTCTTAGATTCTGGTTTTCTCAGAGGCCTACTTTTAACCTGACTGATTTTTATGTTAGATGAGATACTTCCGGCTACAAGTGATAAAATCCTGACACGTTAGCTTTCAAAGCACAGGGAGTGATAGAAAGGGTACTGCCCGTGGGCATGGCGACCAGGGATCAGTCTCTCTGTTTGTATGTTTTCAGCGACCTGTGCAGTGGCCTCAGTTTTTCCTGTAGATACAGAGCTCCAGCTGGTAGGGGGCACAGAGCAGCCTGGAGGGATGGTGAGGGAGCCTCAGGTTAGTGTTTATGCTGATTTACTAATTCTAAAGGGAAAAAGAGAACTTTCCTTTCTAACATTGCTATGAAGCCCTTGGAATGGACCGTGATTGGCCTCGTCTTTGCTTAATCACTAAGATTGGGGTTGGGACCCCAGGCTTGGCTATTCCTGAATCATGAGCCAGGCTAGGAAGGGGAGAAATTGACAGACTCACAAAATCCAATTGTAGCAGGACAGGAACAATTCTCCTAAAGGAAGGGATAAAGGTCTTTTATGAAAAGGGGGGAAAAGCCAGGCATGGCAGTGCACACCTATAACCCCAGCACTCAGGGGGCGGAGGCAAGAGGATTGCCCTCAGTTCAAGGCCAGCCTGGATCACGTAGTGAGATCCTGCCTCAACAACAAATCCGTGAAAAGGGAAAAAGTTTGCCTGGCTTGGTGGCACATGCCTGTCATCTTAGCTGAGGAAGGCTGAGATGAGAATCTGTGGAGAATTTGAGGCCATCCTGGAGTACATAAGGAGTTCAAGACCAGCCTGAACTACATAGCAAGACCCAGTCTCAGAAAACAAAAACAAACAAACCAAAATGAATACAAAAGAAAATAAACTCTGAAGTGGGGTGGGCAGATGCCAGGCAAAGGTGTCTTTTGCAAGTCCTAATCTTTCAAGGCTTGGCTCAGGGGTCCCTTCATGATGTTCTCTGTCCTCCGTAGCGGGGGTAGGTGTCCCTGTGCAGGCTCACATTATCTCTAGGCTACACTGCTGTCCTGGGCTCATTTCTAATTGTCTCTTTACGCAGGGTCTCTTTGATGACAGCCACCATGTCTTATTCCTATTTGCACAGTCAGCTTCTCCATAAATACTGCAAGTTCCAGGAATGTTTGCAATGCAGGGATGAGGGTGATTCCTAAGTGACAGGCAAATCCTCTTCAGGGAAAGAGGAAAGAATGTCAGAAAAGTAGAAGGACCAGGCAAGGGTAAGTATCTTGGCCAGGTCACTGCTTTGATTGTCACAGTGACAAAGCTTGAGGGGACATCATTCTTTGTATTTCATGGACTGGAAGTGAAAGGTTACATTTTAAAAGCTCATACAACTGATGTCTGTCACTGTCATAATTAACACTTAGGTAACTGAGGCCTAGTCCAGTGCTCATTCACCTACCTTACATTTATATCTCCCCTCCTCCCTACCTCCTTCTCTCCTTTCCTTAAAAATGAATTCTCTCATTTATTTGTTTATATGTTTTCAATTTTTTTATTTTAAAGAGAATAAAACAAAAGAGAACAGAACAAAGCAGATGAGAACACAACAGTGCAAGCAACACAGCCCTTCACAAGACAACCGGATATCAACAGTACCTACCCTAATGTCTCTTTTCTTCGAAATAGTTGAGCATACCTTCACACACAATAGTATCAAACATAACAAAACAGTATAAAACCATTCAAAAGAATGAAAGCATTACAGGACTTCAAAATCAAATAACAGGAAATGAACAATGGCTACTATAATATCTCATTTTCCTCAAAGAATTTGTTTATACCAACTCACATATAAAATCAAATAGGACACAACAGGATAGAACCAATCAAAGCAGAAGAACAAAAGCATGATAGGACTTCAAAACAAGATGATAGTAAATCAGCAATGGCTGCCATAATGTCTTGTTTTCTTCAAAATAGCTGTTCATATCATCTCACATAATAAAATCAAACAAAACAATAAAACCAATCAAACCAATGAATGAAAGCATTATAAGACTTCAAAGCAATATAATAGGAAATCATGATTACCATAAAATATCCCATTATATTGAAAATAGCTGCCCCTACCATCTGATAGCATAAAATCTAATAAAACAAGACAGAACAAAGCCAAACCTAACAAAACTGTGTAAACAGTGCAAGAGTTCAAGATAAGACAATAAAAAATTGACAGTCATTTCCACCCTTCCCTCCCAGGTGTTTCCTCCCCTTTGCCTTACATTAACTATTTTGCTTTTGGATCCCATTAACTCCTTCTGTTTCTCCCATCCAAGTACTAACCAGGCCCAACCCTGCTTAGCTTCCAAGATCGGACAAGTTCAGGGTGGTATGGCCGTAACCTCCTTCTGTTTCATATGCTAGGGTTCACACGTATGAGTTTAAACTGTTTCGGCCACGAACATGATTTCCAGTTGCATCCATTTACCTACAGGAGCCTTGAGATTATTCTACTTTATAGCTGGGTAGTTTTCCACTGCATGGAAATACCGTATCTTTCTTATCCATTCTGTGGTTTATGGACAAGTTACTGTTGCTTTTTTTTGGTTTCCTGTCACATGGAACAATTGTTTTCTCTCCTTTGATTTTCAGTCTGTGAATTTCCTTTCCAGTTAGATGTGTTTCTTGTATACAGTATATTGATGAATCTTGTTTCTTGATCCACTCTCCCTGTGTTTCTTTTTATTGCTGACCTGAGGCCATCTACATTAATGGTTACAACCAGCATACATTGGTTTGTCTCTGCCCTGCTGTCCTCCTGTTGTTGGCCCTCCACTTTTCCCCTTCCTTCAATTGCCTGTCTTGTTTGGTGATCCTCCACTGCTGCTGTTCCTGGAACCATGGTCATCTTTATCTCTCTCTAGGATATTCTTTAGCACTCTATGTAGGGTTGGTTTGGTAGTCATGAGTTCCTTCAGTTGTTCTTTATCTTTATATTATTTTTCCATCAATTTAGAAAGATAGTTTGCTAGGTAGATCAATCTGGGTTGGAAGTTGTTTCTTTGAAACACTTCACTCCAAACTCTTCTTGACTTGATGGTTTGTGTTGACAAGTCTGTGATTCTGATTAGTTTTCCTTTATAGGTGATCTGTCTGTTCTCTATAACAGCTTTTAATATTTTGTTCTTGTGCTGAATTTCTGGGATCTTGATTATTATATGTCTGGGTGTAGATTTACTTTGGTTATGGCTGGTTGGAGTCCTATATGCCTCACTCATCTGCATGCCAGATCCATTTCCCATGTCTGGGAAGTTTTCTTTTATTACTTCTGTGAATATCCTTTTAATTTCATTTGTGTTGACCCCTGATTCGTCATTAATACCTATCACTCTTAAATGATGCTTCTTTGCATCATCTTGCAGTCGTTGAGTTGTTATTTCCTGATTCCGTGTTATTTTTAAGAGACCTTTCCTTCCAGGATCACTAGCTGCAATCCTATCTTCAAGGTTTGAAAGTCTATCTTCAGTCTCTTTCAAGTGGTTTTGCCAGCTTTTGATTGAATTTTTAATTTCATGGATCTCTCTTTGAAACCACTTCATGCTTTGTAATTCCTTTTTACATTCATTTAAGGTTTTCATAATTTTCCTATGCTCCTATTTTTTTGTCTATGTCTTCTTTAGACCTGCTGAACAATTGTTTCAGTATGTTTCTGATTTCTTCTTTTACCTGAGACATTATTTCTAATTTGACTGCTTTTACAATCTCATGGAGTTGTTTCCTTACTTCAGTTGCTATCCTCTCAGAGATTTCAGGTATGTGACATCGTTTTCTTCCATGACCGTATCTCCCGGACTAACTGTGTGTAGGCTAGAGGTTTGAGTTTGCCTTTTGCTCCTTCGTCTTGACATTGTCCTGGTTCCTCCCAACAAACTGGTTGTGGGGTCCGAGGCACTTTCCACGTTGGCTGCCCCTAGGCAGTGTAGAGGGATGAGACAGGCACCTGGGTTCCTCTAATTCCAGATTTACAGGGACATAGCAGGGCAGAGCTGGCTTCTTCAGACCTATGCTGCTACACTGGGGCTTTGCTGACGATCAGGGGTGCATGGAGGTGGGGTTTCTTCTCTCAGCATGTGTGTCTACAATGGGACTCCCATGATGGTGTCAGACACACAGGGGTGTGTGTGATTCTGCTAGTGGGTGATGGCTGTCTGAGGGAACCTAGGGCCTCAAAGGTGGCCTATGGATGCACAGGGCTTACCTGGCTGTGTGTCCCTGCTCCTGCTGGCTGCCTGCAGGAAGGAGCCTTCCAGTGGCAGCTCCCTGAAGGTGAAGGTGGATCTGCTGGTTCTTTCTGCCCGCACTGGCTGCCTGCAGGATGTGGCCTTTTGGTGGTGGCGCACAGCAGGCAGAGATGGATCTGTCTGTTTCCCTCGACCCACACTGGGTGTACGGAGGAAAGGGCCTTCCGGTGGCAATGCCCAGCAGGCAGAGGTAGGTCTCCTGGTTCTCTGCCTGCGCTGGGCACGTGGAGGAAAGGGCCTCCTGGTGGTGGTGCTCGGTAGGCAGAGGTGGGTCTCATTTGTTTATATTTTGAAACAGATTCTCACTATGTAGTTCAGGCTGGGCTTCACCTCTTTATGGGGCCCAGAGTGGTCTCTAACTTGCTGGAATCCTCCAGCCTCAGTCTCCTGAGTGTATCACCATGCCTGTCTGTTGATGAATTCTTCCAAGGATCCTTTCTACTTTTTAGCAGTTTGGACCTCTACCCTACCCTGTCACTGTTATTATTTAACTAAATGTAAGCCTTAGACCCTCCACCCTTTTTTTTTAAACAGTAGTGGAACTTGAACCTAGGACCTTCTGCAAGGTTACACTAGCCAAGCCCCCTGCTCCCAAGCACCTTCACGGGCCCTTTCCTCTCACCATTTTCGTGCCTTATATTTGCTTCTTTCTCTGGAAAATTAAAAGCCTGAAGGGCTGTAAATCATTTCCAACAGCAGCAATGTAAAAGTACACAAAGCAAATGAGAGCAGTGCAGTGACCACAGTGACCGTGCAGCTGGACACTGTCCCTCTCCGACTGCCCTGGGGCGCCCGAAATGGAAGGCCTGTGCCTGGTCCCTCTGCACTGCCTTCTTCTTCTCAGTCTCTTGCACTCTAACTTTAGTTGCTTGGTAGGTCTCATCCTCACTCGCTGCCCACACAGTCATGCCGCTGGCCCTCATCTGCTCTCCACCCCTTCCCGCCCAGGTGTGTGCCCGAAGCCACCAGGATAGCTAAGGCTCGCAGGTGACCTCAAGGGCAGCCACACTCTGCAGGAAACCCTGGAATTCACAGAGATGAAGCCCAGTGTGGGGACTCTGAGATCACGACTGATCCGGTAAGGATTTCCTTCTTTCCTGCGCAGGGCAATTTCTGGGCCTTGCTTGCATCTAAAGCAGCCCACATGAGGCCAATCCCCCAGGGCACAGCACTGCCTACCTGGGTCCCCAGCCAGCCCCAGTGTTTTACACTATATCAAAGTGACAAAATCATCAAACACCCTCACAGCCTTACCTGTTTTAAAGGGGTGAAATCTAATTACCATCAACTCCACCAGGATACAGAAAGAAACAACTGCCGGAAGTGTCTATAGAATTATTAGGTAGCATCTGACCTATTTTTTCCTTACATCACTTACTGGTGTCCTTGTGTATATTTGCTTACATAGCATTTATTTATTTATTTATTTATTTATTTATTTATTTATTTATTTATTTTTGGTACCAGAAATTGAACTCAGGACCTTGTGTTTGCCAGGCAAGCACTGTAGTACCATTGATCTATATCCCTGGCCTATACATTTTATTTATAAGGGCAAGACTTCTATCAGATCTTCCTTTCTTTTCTTTTCTCTTTCTGTTCCTTTTTGAGACATGGTCTGGCTATGTAGCCCAGGCTGGCCTTGAACTCACAGTGATCCATCTATCTCTGCGTCCCAAGTGCTGGCAGTATAAGCATGTGCCACCAAACCCCACATCTACCTGATTTCTTTGAGTCGTCCATAGTTGTCTGAAGAATCAGAGGCTCACATTAGTGTTTTTTAGATGATGGTAGGAGTGAAGGTAAATGGACTAAGTCACACCCATTTCAAGTTAATGCTTTGGATTTTTACTTGGTTTATAGGAAGAAAATACCCAAAAGGAAGGGACTTGTCTTGGTTATTTTTCCCTCCTTGCTGAGACAAAATACCCTACACTCAAAATGAAGGAAGGAAAGGTTTCTTCAGCTCACAGTTTGTGGAGGTTTCTTTTACTCTATAATCAGCTGGCTCCAAGACAGAGTGGCATGGCACAGGGGCAACACTTTCAGGGCAGAAGACAGCAAAAGCAATAAGAGCAAGAAGAGGGGAGAACAAGCCTCTTCTTTATACTGTAAGCAGGCTGCCACTCCACTAGGGCCAGGGTACCACCCACACCACCTCAGCGCCCTCCTCTTCCACAGGCTGAGGGTGTTTTCACAGTAAAGACCCTGGCTTGCTGCTGAGTCTTTTAAACTTGTAAACTTCTCAAGTTCTTCCTTGGGCCCCCGAAGACTCATGCACACCCTTTTATGCAAAAGGCATTTTATACATCTGCAAAAGTTGCCAAAATCCTTATCGTTTTAGCATTGCTGTAAAGTCCAAGTCCCAAGTCTCCTTCAAGATGTGAGGCAAACTCTTAGCTGCAAGCCCCTGTACAAATGAAAACAAAGTTAAACACTTTCAACATTCAATGACACAAATAGCTCAGAACATCCTAAGGCATTCCAGCATAGCTGGTTATGGACTGAAGCCTTCACAAACTGTGAGCTAAATAAGCCTTTCTTTCCTTAATTTTCGGTGTTGCGTATTTTGTCCCAGCAATGAGAGAAAAGTAACTAAGACAGAATATGGTACCAGAAAAGTGGGGTTGTTGCTATGACTATACCTGATCATAGGGTTCAAGAGTCTTTGGGAATGACTTGCAGGAAGTTTGGAAAAGTTTGAAGATATCATCTTAAAGTGTAGAGGTGGCACACCTTAGGTTTTCTGTATGGGAGACTCTGGTCAGAGCTCAGAAGATCAGAAGGCTGATAGAAATCCTGCCTCTAAAGACCAAGCTCAGGAGGTTTCTAATGGGAAGAAGGACTGTGCTGAGGGCTAGACTCCAGACGATGTATGCTATGGCTTTGCAAAAAGTCTGTAATTTACTCATATCCAGAGATTTTGCCTGGGACTAAGATTAAGAATGATGGACTAATTAATCTGGCAGAAGAAATTTCAAGACAGTCAAATGTTGAGGCTGTGACATGGCTGTTGTTGGGGGCTTTCAGCTGGATTTATGTTGTGAATCAACAGCAAAGAGCCCAGCAGAATGATTTAAAACATTGTGAGTTTGGCCAGAAAGGAAGCTCCAAAAAGTTGTGGACTGCAAAGGTAGAGCTGAGGAAATCTCATTTGCTGAGAAGAAACAGGAGAATAGACAAGATGGCCTAAAGACATCACAAAAAGCAGCAAGTCTCCACCCTTTGCAGCCTTGAAATTGCAAAAGTGAAAGACTTTGCTTTGAGGAAAAGGCCTCAGAGTACCATGTTTCAGAATGGCAGCAGCATGGAAAATTTGCTCTTCAGAATTGGATTCAGAGTGCCCAGTGATTCAGGCACTTGACCCCTACAGTCAAGACAGAAGCCTGGCTACTGCTCCAACTGGCAGCAGACCTTGACATCATCCATATGGCACTGGTTTTAGGTGTATGCAAAATGGAAGAGTTAAGAGGGTTAAAAAGGATTCCACCCTGATTTCAGAAGGCCTGGGAGCCCAGGCGGTGTGTCCCTGAGAGGACAGAGCATGAAGCCTTGTGAAGCCAAAAGTGCAGTAAAGAACCTAGAAGATTGGAAAAATCAGGAACGTGAATCATCTAAGGAAACCTGCAAGTAGGGAACAAAGCCAGTCCAAGAGAGAAGCTGTGGGAGCTACAACCATCAGAAGTGCCATAGGGGTGGGATCATTTAAGCCCTTTGGAGCTCACAATTTGCTAAAGATTGCTTCAGTTGCTGGACATAGAAATACAAGACTTAAATTTGCCCGCTAGATTTTGGACTTGCTTTGGTCCCAATCCTTTGTATTCCTGTCTGTAACTTTAGGAATGAAAATGTTTATCTTGTGCTATTGAATGTTGAAAGTGTTTAACTTTGTTTTTATTTGTACAGGGGTTTGCAGCTAAGAGTTTGTCTTCCATCTCTGAGGAGACTTGAAACTTGGGACTTTTCAGCAAAGCTGAACTGTTAGTACTTTGGCAACTTTTGCAGATGGACTAAATGCCTTTTGCATAAATAGGTATGCATGAATCTTTGGGGGGCCAGGGGAAAAATGTTATGGTTCTAATGGAATGTAATGTTGATAGACTTAATATTGATTCTTAAACCTGTGTTACACTGTTCAAGTTGTGAAATACTAAGCATAAGCATGTTTTTGTATGGAAACCTATTTAAAGTAATGTGTCTGGTTGCCAACTTGACAAGGGGTAGATTGTAATGGTTGCTACATTGTGTCAATTTGAGAAGTTTAGAAGTTTAACTAAGAAAGGCAGCAAAGGAGCCAGAATGCTTACTTTGAAAACATTCTCAGTGGGCTGGGGATTTAGCTCAGTGGTTTAAGTGCTTGCCTGGTAAGCACAAGGTCGTGAGTTCAATCCCCAGGACCCCCCCCCCCCCCAAAAAAAAAAAAAAAAAAAAAACATTCTCAGCTTTGCAAGAGGAGGGCAGGGAGATGGCTCGAGTGTTACACCTACCCAAGGGGGTTAGCCTGTGTATAATATAAGAGAGGAAAAGAGGCTTGTTCTCCCCATTTTTGCTCTTGTTGCTTTTGTCCTCTGTGCCTTCGAAGTGTTACCCTAGTGCCATGCCACCCTGCCTTGGAGCCAGCTGATTATGGACTGAAACCTCCACAAACTGTGAGCTAAATAAACTTTTCCTTCCCTCATTTTGGGTGTGGGATATTTTGACTCAGCAAGGAAAGAAAAGTAACCAAGACAGAACATAAGCTAGTACCCTTATAAAGAACCTCCTCAGGACCTTGCCCCTGCTCCCCAGCAGTTGGAGACCAGAGGCTTTCAGTGCACAACTTGTAAAGGACTAGTGTGTACTTGCTGAAAACTCCTTCATGAACCATAGTGTTTTATGGTTACTGAGCCAAAGTTCCTCTTTAACACTGAGCCAGCAACAAGCTCCTTCATCAAAAACCATCCTTTCTTCTATATTTGTGTGAACTACTGTGAGCTTCAGAGCAATACATACACATGGAAGGAAGAGTGCAAGTAAGAGAAATGCACTGAGAGGGGTTGGTGGCACATCCTGTAATCACAGCACTTGGGAGGCCGAGGCAGAATTGCTGTGAGTTCAAGGCCAGCCTGGACTACATAAGAGACTGTCTTAAAAAACAAAACAAAACAAAAGTGACGAATGTGGTGGTACACACCATAATCCCAGCACTTGGGAAACTGAGGAATGACGATTAGATTACCACATCCAGCCCAGGCTACTGAACTACGCAGTGAGACCCTGTCTCAAAAAACAAAACAACAACAACAACAAAAAAACACACCCCAAAACAAAATAAAAATAAATGCACGCACAACCCAAGCTCATTTCTTCCTAGATATTTTTGGCCAGCCCTTTAAACGTGGAACAGGGGGCTGGGGATTTAGCTCAGTGGCATAAGCGCCTGCCTGGCAAGTGCTAGGTCATGAGTTCAATCAAAACAAACAAACAAACAAAAAACTTGGAACAGGCTCCAAGAACAGATGCGTGTTTGTGTGCAAACTGGGAAAAGAGAACAGTAAGGTCAGTTCCAACACCATTTGTACATATGAATACGTCATGAAATTTCACGTATTTTCCTCCTGTTAAAAAGGCTGTTTAATGCCCTGTGTGGTGACACAGGCCTGTAATCCCACTCGGGAGGCTGAGGCAGGAGGATCGCAGGGAGTTCGAGGCCAGCCTGGGCACATCAAGAGACCCAAAACCAAACCAAACCAAACCAAGCCAAAATGCACTAATCTGCCCCCAACCAAAAAAAAAAAAAACCCCAAAACAAAAAATGAGCAATATCAGCAAACTGGGATGGGGTGCTTTGGTGGAACAGCTAGACATTTACCTTGAAAACACAGACCGCGTATCTGTGGGAGGTGTGACTCCCCTTATCCGCCTGAGAGTTAGGGGGGCAGTGTGTGCGCAAGCACCCCGCCTCTCCGCCCGCACGCACTGTTCACCCCAGGGCTGCGGGCGGGGAGGGCGTGCAAGGCTGGCGCCGACTGACCCGGCGCGCGGTCAGGTGACCCGGGGCGCCACGTTCCCGGAGCGGGCCGCGGTGGCCGGCGAGCGTGCTGGGGCAGAGCTGTGAGCCGAGAGGCCTTGGTCTCGGGAAACAAAGTTGCCGCGGCCCACACAAAACGGGGAGCAGGGGGCGCCGCGGGCGCGGAACGCGAGCCCCTTCCCGGGGGCGGAGGTTCCGCGCCCCACCCGCCCTGCTCCGCCCGGGGCGCTGGGCTGCAACAAAGGGGCAGGTCCGGGCGGGGAGGAGCGGAGCCGCGAGCGGAGGAGGAGCCTCGGCCGGAGCTCTCTCCGCGCGAAGTTGGGGCTCGCCGGACGCGGGAGCCGGGCGCACGCAGCTGGCCGCGGGCGTTCTGCCGCCGGGGGTGGAGGAGCCTCGGCCTCCTGAAGCCAACCGGGGAGTCCCCGGAAGCGCTGCCCCCTTCTTGTGGGTCACTTGTGCACCCGGGAAACTTAGTGTTTGGCAAACTTGCTGCCCTCGGTTTGCGCTTGAACTGTTTTGTTTTTGTTTTTGGCGGAACTACCCGGCAGGAAGATTGAACAAGTCAGGGGCGTTTCCAGTTGGTGTCAGTTTTTTCCCCCTTTCTTTTTGGTTTCTGTCCTGTTCTGCACGTTTCATTAAAAAAAAAAAAAAGCAAAAATCTCCAACAAAAATCCTCGCTCCACTACACTCACCCTGTCGCGCAGCCCCGCGATCGCGGCGACCCCGAGCCGCGCGGAGGACCTGGGTGCAGGCGGAGGCGGCGGGCGCGTGGCCGCGGGCGAGCAGGTAAGCGAACCGGTGCGTTACCGAGCATGGGGCTGCAGACCGGGACGCGGCCCCCGGGACCAGGGCGGGTATGGGCGGCAGGCTGACTTTCCCGCGGCTCTTCCGCCGCGATCCGCGTCCCTGAGCCCCAGCGCGGAAGCTGTAACTTCGGCGTGCGCTCTCCCGGACCCTCGGTCTGCTCGGTGCACGGAGCGAGCAGGCCGGCTGCGTGCAGCGCGCTCCGGCCACCAGGTCCTCGGAGTCGTGGAGTCCTTACGAGGTGCGAGGGATTCAAACTTCCCCGACTGGCTCCTTGCCGCCGCCGCCGTCCCCTTGCTGCTCCCTGCCAAGGACGAGGGCTGCGCATCCGTGCCTTGCGCCGAGCGGGGCGCAGGGCCAGTGGTTTCCGAGAGGGGACGTGGCCTCCTAGGAGAGCCTGGCGCACTGGCCCCGGCCCGGGAAGGCGGGGCCCGGCGCTGTCCGCACGGCGAGGGTGGGGAGAGGCGGCGCGGCCGGCGGGCAGGCAGCTTGGCCTCTGTGGCGGCCGCTCCCGAGGGTGGGGCTCCGGGCTCGGGGCGCGCTCGCCCGCTCCTGCCCGCGGCTCCGGGAGGCGGAGGGTACAGGAGCCTCTTGGGCGCGCGGACTCTGGGCGTCTCTGGCTGCGGCTAAGGTAATCAATCCGTGTCCCCCTTTGGTCCGGGGTGCGAGGGTCGTCCAAGGCCACTTAGAAAACTAACAAAGCGCTGATTGTAGGCAGTGCAACTTTCAGAAGGCACATTGTTAGGAGAAATTTTTTTTCAAATCTCGAATTCCAAACGGGATTCGTTCTAGGGTTGTTTCAAGGGGAGGAGAAAAACTGCCCGACCTTCGAGGGCCCGAGGATCCACACTCAAAAAATAATTGAAGAAGCTGGGTGTGAGGACTCCATGGCCCCGTGCGCTGGGTTGTACCGCAGACTCCCCAGGCTGTCCCAGCTTTCAGGTCACCAGGGTCACCAGGGCCTCGCGGGTCAGCGCCCTGGAGGCTCAGGGCACTGATCGCCGCGGCCAGAGCGCGCCGAGCTCCGGGCGAGGCCGGATCGCCTGGGTCGGGTCGGAGAGGGCAGGGAGCCCCATCCCTTCCCGGAGCGCGCACCGGGCTGTGGAAGCGCCAGGAGCCTGCGGATGGGGAGATCCGGTGGGGCGCCCGAGGAATGCGAAGCTCGCTGGGACTTGAGGATCCGTACCAGGCGGCCAGGGCCGAGGCCCCCCCCACCCCCACCGGCGTTTATGGGACCGGTGAGATAGCTCTTTAACCTTCCTTTGGGTGTTTAGCTAAAATTCATTGCTCCTGTAAACAGTATTAATCACAGGAGCGTTAACCTGCCCTGGAGCGCCTGCCAGGTGAGTGGCAGCCTGGCCCGCAGCGTTTCTCTCACTGTGTTCCATGCGGAGCGCAAACTTGTGCCCCTGGCTCAGCTCAGCCGTCTCTGGCCATCCCGGGCTTGGGTTTCTCGGGAAAACGGTTTTGCCTTAGGTCTTAAACCACGTGGCCATCATAACTGCATACTGTTGAATTTTCGTTCATGCCGGCACCTTGTTGAATGTTGCAAATTCTAACTAACATGCTGCAGTTCCTAAACGAAGAAAAAATTTACTTTTTCTTTTAAGGCCATCCCCTGGCTTTTCACTTAGTTTGTTTTTGAGACCGGGTCTTGCTGTGTGATTCAGGCTGGACTTGAATTCACTCTGTAGCCCTCCAGCCAAGAGGCTTCTCCTGCCTCAGCCTCCCCCGTGCTGGTATCACAGTCATGCGCCATCATGCCTGGCTTTTGTTTTTTCCCTTTAGGTTTATTGCTAAACACTTGCATTCTGGTCCATAGGACAGAAACATAGGAGCGAGGGAATAGGTTTCGGTAGGATCCTGGTCAAACTTTACAGAATGTCATTTTGAGGGAGAGGAAGGCTAGGGCTTGGGTAAGAATGAATTACCGCTGAGCAGGGCGGGTCCAGGGCTCCTA
>PVJX010013741.1:17676-30210 GCA_004027295.1 Dolichotis patagonum | reverse complement strand
GTTCAAGGCCAGCCTGAACTAGCATGAGACCCTGTCTCAACCAAACCAAACCAAACCAAACCAAACCAAACCAAACCAAACCATGTAGATGTCACGTCCCTGGCCTCTGTTGCCTAAACCAAGCTCCCCTGGTCCTTGGTGGCCACAAGTGACAGTCCCCAGCGATGCTTCTTTAAATGGCCGGTTATTCCTTTCCCTTCACATTTTTTCCAGGTGCTTTGATTGCCTTTCCTGCTATAATTTTGCGACCTTAAAGAGATTTGCATTGTATTATCAAGAAGAAAAAAATTTGTTTTGAGAGAAGTTCTTCCGACGCTGTCCAACTGATCTTGATCTTCCTATGTAGCCCAGGCTGGCCTCCAACTCAAGGCGATCTCCTGCCTCAGCTTCCCAAGTGCTTAGATTACAGGACATCACCATGCCAGCTGGAATGTTATCTTGGGAGGGCAAATTAAAACACTGTTATTACAGGTTATGTGAAAATAAAGTCCTGTGTGAACAATTTTTTTTCTCTCTCTCAGTATTTATTTTTGGTTTTTGAGACAGGGTATCAGGATGTATTCCAGACTGGCTTCCATCTCACTGCATAGCCCAGACTGTTCTTGAACTGGCAGTGATCCTCCTGTCTCAGCCTCTCCAGTGATGGGATTGCAGGCGTGCGCCAACATGCCAGGAAGAGTACTGGAAAAGCATTGATGTGGAGACCTGGGACTAAGTCCAGTGGTGAAGGAGAGCATTAGACTTACCTCTCAAAAGGACTAGTTCTTTCTAGGAAAGAAAAATCATTCTTAGGCAAACCTGATTTGACATAATAACAATTTTATACATTCTTCTGAACAAGGCTTTGGGCTCTTGAAAATACAAAAATACACTTAGGAATTTAGCAAATTCTGTACAGTTTTGTACTCAAAGAACTTGTTGACACAATAATCCATAAATTCTTAACAGTAGGAAGGGCATATAAAAACAAAGCTTTTTTATAGTCTCATAAGAGCTGGCAGAGCCTGATTACCCAATCCACAGATGCCAGAGAGGAAATGGTTCTTAAAGCTTAACAGTTTTCATCTACCTCAACTGTTCTCACACTTAAAACTATTTTCTAGAATAATTTGCTTATTAGTAGAATATACCCGTTTCTCGTAGTCAGAAGAAAGCATTAGTATTATGTATGATGCATAGTATTTATTGTATGGTATAATTCTTGAATTCTGTATTATCAAACACAATGTATATAATATTATGTATTATATAAAGTAGTATATTTTTTAGAACAGTAATATCATATGATGTGTCCTTGAAGTAAAGGATTGAGTTCTACAATCCTGGTTAGCATTAAATGCTGATCCTGATACTTGTTTTAATATGTGAATCAATATACATTATCTACAGATTAATGTTTGGATGCATTGACTGTTACAGTCCCAGTGAAATGATTAATGTACTTAATTGACCTTTGGCCTCTCCTCCCCTTTTGGGCTATGCTGGGGATTGAATCCAGAACCTTTGCAAAGAACTACACTCCCAGTCCTTTTTAAAATTTTGAGTAGGGTCTTGCTCAATTGCCTCTTTGCCCACACTGGACTCAAAGCTGCAATGCTCCTGCCTCAGCCTCCTGAGGTGCTGGGAGCACAGGCATGTGCCATCACGCCTGGCTTTGGGGTACTCCTGGACGGGGCTGTTGTCAGTAAAGAGGCGCACTCCTGAACGTCAAACTGAAGTCTGCTTCTTTTGTGTCCCAGGAAGTATTGGCAATTTAGTACTGTAATTATTGGCAGTCTTTAAAAAATGTAGTGCTGCTGGCCAAAGCTCTTCAGTTCGCCGGAGTTTAGAGATACTTCTCACCAGTTGCTAGAGCGTGGACTTATCTTGAGTGGACCCACGCGCTGCACAGTTCACTTGCTAGACCTGCCCAGGCAGGTTTGTGTCCTGGATGCAGCATAGAGCCTTCCGGACTTAGCTCCCTAACTAGACTTAGCTCCCTAACTAGACGGCCCAACATCCTCATCCGGGTTTCCGCCTGCCTTTTCCCCTGCCTGAGGTCTCAGGAGGCCCCTCAAAGTCGGCAGATCTAAACCCCACTCGTGATTTCTCCCTGCAGTCAGTGGCCCTTCGGTGCGCCCCTGGCGGCGATCCACTCACCTCTGCCTCACCTGGCTGGAACTGGGAGTTGTTCCACGTGTTCCTGACCTGGCCCGCTGAGGTCCAGGCAGTTCCCTCAGTTACTGTCAAAATATCCCAGCTGGCCACTCAGTTTTCTCTGCGTCTACCCTCATCAATGTTTACAATCATGTCCTGTCTGTAACATTTAATACCCACAATAAACACCCAGGTGCCCTTTGACTGATTTCTCCCTTTTACAATACGTCCTTCCTGCATCTATGCGACATGTATATCCCCACATACATATGTATATAGATACAGATGGACTTGCTGCTCTGTTGACATTAAATTCAGGCTATTGTCACATTTCATTGCTAACTGGTCATCAGGTGTCTCTTACAGTCGAAGACATTTTCTTGCACAGCCCCATCATTGATTAATGTTAAAGACATTGAACATTACTACAGTAACATGGCTTAATCTGCAGTCCAGATTCACACTTTTGAAATGACCTTCAAAATGTTTTAAAATTCTGCATTTAATCAAGGGTTGCATTTGGTCCTTAAGTTTAGTTGTTCTCCTTTGATCCACAAGGGTCACCCTCCCCCAGGTAATTTGGGACTTTCTTCATGTTGACAGTTCTGAAGAGGCTAGGACATTGGTTTTGAAAAATCCTGCAGCCTGGATTTTTCTGTTCATGAAATGCTTCACGTTAAGTATTTTGGAAAGGATACCATATAAAGGATCGTGTTTACTTTCCATCACATCCTGTGTGCCCCCTTGTGGGTTATGTAAAGTTTGATCATTGGCCAACTTTAGGAGTTTTACCCCCCCAACATTATCATTAAAATTCTTTAGACATATAGAAGAGTTGGAAGAAATTTTCGCTGGGCATGATGGTGCACACCTGTAATTCCAGCACTCAGGAGGCTGAGGCAGGAGGATCCCCTGAGTTTGAGACCGACCTGGATTGCGTAGCGAGACTGTGGCTCAAAAAACCCGAAAAGAAAAAGAAGAAATTTTCATTCAACATCCATACACCCAGCCTGGGTTCTTTAATTATCGATTTTTTGTATCCTGTTCTAGTATTTACTGGTTCCCTCAATGTGACTGTGACCCACCTATAAGCCGCGATGTCTTTTAAAAAGACCAATCGGATGTTTTTGTTTTCTGCTGACCACCGTGTGCTGAGACTCCATTCCTTTCACATGAAAACCCAGGGCCTCGATCTGGTCTCCACGGCTGAGGCTCTGCTCCTGCCTCATCTCCTCACCTGGCTCCACAAACCCACCTGCTTATTTGGTTTTCTTCTCTCTGAAAACTCTGGCCTGGGCTCAGCTCTTTGGCTGCTTCTGCTACTTCATACAGGAAGCTCTTTACTTTTTCCGCTTCCCTTTTTGGCTAATTAATTTCTCCTTATCCTTGAAGGCCAAGCTCAAATGTCTCCTCTTTAAGAAAGCCTTCTCGATTGCCAAGGGCGGGTCAGATTCCTCTGTGGTATGCGCTTCTCCTTTGTAGGCTGTCAGGACTGTATTGGAACAATTCATTATGTAATGAATTGTTTAGCGTCTTCAGCTCCTTAATCAGGAGGCTGTGTATCCGGCTGGTGGTGCTTGGATCTGTGCCTCACACGTGGTAGACACTCAATAGTTGACCACCATCCGTGGAACAGATACGAACACCGCAGCTGTTGTCTGTTGCTGGTGTGTAATTATGTGCATATGTCGGCATATAAACTCAGTTCTCTTCCTTTTCCTTGTAGGGATCCATGTCAAGGTGGCCCTTTATACAAAGCTGAAAGTCTCACAAAGAGGACTTGGAAAAGTCTTTGGATTACACTGAAACTCAGCTAAGATGGCCAAATATGGAGACCGTGAAGCCAGGCCCGACGATGGGCAGAATGAATTCAGTGATATCATAAAGTCTCGATCGGGTAGGTGATGGATGCTCACGATAATTATGAATCTTTATGTACCAGCAGTCTAGGAGACATAGGTTCCTGGGTCTGTTTTGCGTTGTTGGTATGCGGTCAGCTTCTGAGAAACTGAAGTCTGATGAATGATCATTATTTTGTAGAAGGCAGTGTAATGTCTTGGAGTCTCCTGGCTTCATTTTTTTTTTTTTTTTTTTTTGACCAGGTTTTGTGTTGTGTGTTGACTGGCATTGATTGGGGAAATTGCTGCTAGTGGCTAGGTGTCGTTCAGTCGTAAGACTACCCTGTTAAAATACAAAAATGCAGTGAGTAATTTCCCCGTTTTCTGAAAATGGAAGGAGGTTCCATACAGGAAATAGGAAACACCATGCTCTCTGGCAGGAAGGATCCCTTGATGGTTCGGTTGCTTTCTCCTACACCTCCTGTCCCTCTGGGGGCACAGCTCTAGGACTAAACAGCCAGCATCTTAACTTGGAGGCTGTTGTCAAAATTTCTGAAGAACTTTCCCGAGATGCATTCGTACCCCAGTTCCATCAGCTTCCCCATGACCGCTGAAGGGTTTCCGTGGGAACACTGACACTGGGGACCTCAGGATGCCCGCCTTCCCTGCATGTCAGGTGTAACCCAGCGCCTTCTGCTTCTGACTGCATAGATGTCTCCACCTGGGAGATTTTACAAATGCAGATGTGTTGGCTCTGCACCAGACCTGCTGAATACAAATTTCTGTATTCTTTTCTTTTCTTTTTTTTTTTGGTGTCAGGAATTGAACTCATGACCTTGCACTTGCCAGGCAGGTGCCATGGTGCTGAACTATGTCCTCAGCCACCAAATTTCTGTATTTTCAAAAGGCTTCCACTGTGATTCAGAGATGGGCTCCAGGGGTAGATATTTTTGAGCAGACAGGTCCTTTTTGAGTTTTGCAAATTACACAGAGCTCTATTCTGAGTGTGAACACTATACTTAAGTAACTTCAAGAGTTACTTTGAGGTATAAAATGGTATCTAGTGTCACTTTCAAAATGAAAAAGGAACTCATCCTGTTTTTGAAATGTGAACCCTTCATATACTATGGTAGGAGTTTGTTTCTTCTATTTCTTCTTTTCTTTTTTTTGGACATGGTCTCCTTATGTAGTTCAGGTTGGTTTGAGCTCTGTAGAGCGCAGCTGGCCTTGAAGTCACAGCAATCCTCCTCCCTCTGCCTCCCAAGTGCTGGGATTACTGACATGCACCATCATGCCTGGCTATTTCTTCTGTTTGAAACTGCAGAAATATGCATAAACTCAGACCTAAATGAACTATCTTAGGATACACATTTCCCTCTGTGTTCCTGGGGTTTGCTGACTGGTAAAGATCTTGGATATTATAGACTTGTCTATAAATATTCAGTGGCTGTTTTGTAGCTTGTGGTAACTTTTGAGGTACAGCTCCATCCCCTATGGTTTGTGCACTTTAAAGTATGCTTTGAACATGTTCTGTTTTCCCTACTTCTGTAGCCCAGGCTGGCCTCGAACTCCAGGTAACCCTGTTTCAGTGTAATGTGTTTTTAAAAAGGGCATAGCAATTAGCCGTGTAATTCTATTTTTAGAGATTTCCCCTTGGCAGTACATAAAAATGTACTTTCAAGAAGTTGACCACAGCCTTATGTATCACAGAAAAAAATTGGCAACACCCTAAAAATTCAGTATCGAGGATTGGTTAGGTCTTTATTCCCCAAAGGACTTGAAAGACTCACAAATTTTAAGGTTGTTAATGGGTAATTAAAAAGGTGCCATAGTGAGATAACTCTAGGACATAGAGGTGAGCTTTCTAATTTGATGGTGGAGTATCCGTGCAGATTATATGGAACCTGAGCGGAGCTGTTTACTTAGGGTGTATCCACATAGTAGAAGACCGTGTGTTTATAAAAGCTGATACGGATGTGTATCTCCGTGGGTGTATGTGAGCAAGCATGTATACATCAATTTAAGAATATGTGCTTGATAGTAGTGTTAAGTTTAAAACAGTGATACACAGAGTGATTCATGTGACAGGGATCTTTTAGAAAAATATATGGGGTATATACTCGATACATTGCAGAGATGGTAATCTCTGCGTTGTATGATCGTGCTACTTTTTGTCTGTGTGTCATTTAAACCTCTTCTTACAGTTTTGAGGACTCAAATTGCCAGTAGTGTTTTAATGGCAAGGTTACGTTTATCATTGTTCTTTAGTGGCACCTGTTTCAAAACACGTTGCCATTTTAGCCGTGGCACAGCTGAGATGTGAATCACATTCTTCTGGCTGGATTGTGTTATAGAAGCCTGAAGATAAATCTGGATTTTAATGGGGCTGTTTGTCTCAATCTTGCTTTCTGGAAAGTGCTTTTTAACTTTTTTAAGAAGGTCAGTGGTTAGCATAAGGTGGTACTATCTCAAGGTACTCCAAAGCTTACGTACTATTAAAGGATTTTCACTGTACAGGAAGTGGAAGACATAACTTGCATTTTTTGTATCGTTTATCTTTACATCCACCCATTCGTTTATCTAATCCTTGAACATGTTTTATGCAGAATTTGTTGCTTTTTCATTTCTTAAGAACGAATGTTTTCCTCCTAGAGAATTTTGATCATTATCTCTGCCCTGGGTTTTTTCCTTTTGAAGGATTGGCTGAGGGCGTGGGATGGAGATTGGGAGGAATCACTGATGATGAGAAATATCAGTCAGTTAAATCTTTTGATATGCGAAGGTTCTTCTCCCTCCTCCAAATCCTCGAGTTCGAACTGCCGAAAAGCCTAGCACAATAAAATACATATGCATTCTCTGTTCATTATTGGGTTTATCTCCCTCCTTCAGTCTTAATTTGCTTTATGCTGTGTGTCTGAAGTTTAACAGCTATTTCTATGGAGATCCCTTTTCCCATCCTTGTTGTGGTCTGGGAAGTTTATGTTTGTAGTCCCATGGAAATGTTACTGGAATTCTAGCGAGTTAATTCCAATCTACCACTTCCAGTGCAACCCACAATAAAGACACTAAGACAAATTTATAATTATGGGAGGGTCAAAGGGTCCTGAGTCCAGCCCAGATGAAGGTCCATGGAACAAAGGCCTTGACCCAGGGCCTACCGCACATTTTATTAATTTGTGAAGAAGGGAGTGGCCAGAAGATGAATGAGTGTAAGAATGGTGGGAATTACAGGAGTGTGAGCTGAGCTAGCTAAGAGGCCAGAAAGCACCTCTGCAACATGCAGAGAGAAGCATATGCAGAAAGACCAATCTGCACAACACAGTTGAGTGTCCTTTAATGTTCAGGTGGCAGAGCTTCAGTTCTGACGTGCACACTTCTTCTGCCCTGGGAAGTCATAGCCTCTTTATCTCAGGCTGGTGCCCAGTTGACAGCCCTGGAGCAGTGCCTCTGCCATCCTGCTGGGCTCAGCGTTTAGGGAGACACTGTGGTGGGAAAGCAGTTTCAGAGAGTATGCATCAGTACCTCAGCCAGCCCTGTTTACATTGCTCAGAGCCAACTGAAGGGAAAAGGACGTAACTTAGCCAGCTCTGTAAATATCAGTACATGGAGGTAGGGCCAGGTTTAGCCAAAGCGGAGGTAACTGCTTTTTATTCAGGGAGAGCCCTTCAGGTGGTCCCTGCAATTTCCACCATCTAAACAGAACCACTGAGTTATCAAGTTTCACGAGTATGAAAGCCATAGCCTTGTATTATAGTTGCAGTTTATTTGCCTTGGATTTGAGGAAGGCTTAGACAAGAACTTGGTCTTTAATAGTAAGGATTTGAGGCTGCGTAAAAGCAGACCTTTCTCTGCTTAACGGTCCATACATCAAGTTTGTCACCAGTGGCTGGGTTATTGACAGCCTTAATTAATAGGCTTCATAAATCTTACTGAGTTGGTAAAGATTTTAAGACAGTAGGCCAAGAATAATAATTTTTAAGTGAAATAGCTTGTCAGTGGAGTGTGTAACGTGTACACTCCTGCCTGGAACGTAGTAAAATATGAGACAATAGAGTGGTTTGGGATGTGTGTGAAATCGCAGACTCGCCTCACTGCTAGTGCGCTTGGTCGGTGGCTAACCTACTTGAAAATCAGCAGTACAGGATGAGTCATCTTGGGCCGGGAGGCTCAGGGCTGTTGTGCTGAATCTCAGCCCAGAATCCCTTCAGAAGGGGAGAGGTGAAGGCAAAGGACGGTGTCACCTGGTGACAAGTAGAGAAATCCTGATGGCGAGGGGATTAGAACCGTGGACTCTCAGATGGAAAAGGGTCGTTTATTGGATGAATTATTAAACTTTTCCTTGTATGATTCAGTCCTTTAAAGAACCGTGTTTTTGTTGTTGTTTTTTGAGATAGGGTCTCACTAGGTAGCTCAGACTGGCCTTGAACTTGGGGCAATCTTCCAGCCTCAGCCTCCGGAGTGCTAGGATTGCAGGTGTTTGCCACCACACCATGGGTAGGAAACCTGCATGTAACATTTGTGTCATTTCTTTACTTTCTGTATCATTGTCTAATCCTGGGATTTAATTGCTGAGGGAGCTACAGATGTCGTAGAAGTCTGCGCCACTGATGTGGTCTCATGATGATGATGATAATTTTGGTATTTATATTTAGTTTTTATTTAGCATCTCATATGTACTGTCCACATACTGTGAGCAAACATGGTGCTGAGTTTAACCCTCACCATCACTGTTCAACGGATAAAAAAACCTGAGCGATGAAGAAGTCAGTTGTGGAACTACCTTTTCTTTCAATTTCTTAGTAGTGCTCACCCCAGGGCCTTTGCACTTTCCCCTTCTTCTTTGATTCATGGTTCTTATGTAGAGAACCATGTAGAGAAAGTGTAAATATTACCTTCTCTGAAGGATCTTCCCTGCTGACTTTGGAAGGTCACACTGCCAGGCATTCTTGCCTATATCACTCTTTAAATTCCCTGTATTGTTATTCTCACTATGTAGTACTTTTCTTACAGTATCGGTTAGTATCTTTCCCACTAGAATTTAACTTCACAGAAGCAGGGATCTGTTCATCCTTGGCCCCAAGCCCAGTTCCAGTTCATAGCTGGTGGGCAGGAAGTCTTTGCTCAGGGAAAGGGCTCCAGGGCTTGAGGTGGCGAGGACTGAGTGAGATTGGAACCCCGTGCCTGACTTCAAAAAGCCTGCCCAGGACTTCTGCCAGACATGGTTTGTTCTGTGGTTGGTCGTGGTTCTTCATCTTGTGCCTAGTGGTGTCCCTTGCAGATTTTTCACTGCACCAGCGGCATCATCCTCTTCTCCCTGTGCGGTTACCAAGCCTGGGTCCTGGCCCTCCAGACCTGGGGTTGTTACCAGGGCCCTGCCAGGAGCCCAGTGCAGGAGATGGTGCCCGCCCCTCCTGGGCTGTGGCCGCCTCTGTGCCCTTGGCTCTGGTCTCTGTTGAGTTGGCAAGACGAGAGTCCCCGAGGACAGAGAGCCCTTCGGGCAGAAGATGGAGAAAGAGATAATGGGTCTGTGACGTCGATTCTCTTTTCTCTTCCCCTCTGACCGCTGCTCAGGGCTTTTAACTGCCCTGTGACAACGGTGGTGGATTTCAGCGGCAGTGACATGTGGCCCAGGTTCAGCCTGGTCCCAGCCCAGATCGGCAGCGCTCGCACTGGGAGCAGCGTGTGGGGGAGGGGAGAGAGTCCAGCGCAGTGAAAATGAGACAAATTCTTGAACCCAGACTGTTCCACCTGGCTACACGGCCAGCCGGCTGGGCTTCTGCAGCCAGGCTCTGTCTGCATCTACTGTCTGCCAGGATTCAGTGTTAGGAAAATTAAGGTGGAAGACAGATGACCTTCCTTGTTGACCTTTCAGAGACCTTTGTTTAGCAGAGACAGTGGCTGTGCTGTGTTTGGGGAGCATTGATCTACTTCTATCTCTTACATTAAAAGATGATCTGGGAGGGGATTTTTCTACCCAGCTTAAGGGACTGTGAAAAATCGTTCATTTCTTCTCCTGAAGCTTTACGTGGCTGGAATACCTGCACTTGGAAGGGAGATCTTGGAGCTGCCTTGTTTTTTTTTCCCAGGAGCCCTGGGGATTCACTGCAAGAGACAGGGACCCCTGGACCCTAGGGAGGAGAACAGCTCCTCCGGTGGTGGGCGCCAAATACCACCCACGTGTTACTTCATTATGCTCCGGACACTGTAAGTTTTCTGTGTTCCTGGGTTCCTGTGTTTCTGTGTTCCTCTCAGGAACTTTCCTGAGGTTGTGAAGCTGCAGAGGGGGCCAGCTGCAAACCTCGGGTTGCTGAGAATAACTTCAAGCGAAGGAAGTGCATTAACTATATGGATTGAATGGAAAACTCAATTCTGTTGAATCTTATTAGAACCCAGATGTACGGACCAAGGTAGATGCTGATCTGATGACTTTCTGGGAACAAAGAAACACACAGGCTCATTCCAGCAGTTGGTAAATATGAGTTAAAATTTAATTTAAAGCACTGAAGAAAGGGCACACAGGTGGTTTCACACCTATTGACTGAAGTTTTTCCTCCCTTAAACTGTGTGTGGAGGCACAGACATTTACTATGTTGTTATTTTCATTTTTATTTATTTTATGTAATTTATTTATTTAATTTTTTGAGACAGAGTCTTGCTATGTAGTTCAGGCTGGCCTTGAACTCACTTTGTAGCCCAGGCTGGTCTCCAATTTGCAAGGATCCTGCCTCAGCCTCCCCAGTGCTGGGATTACAGGCATGCACCCATACCTGGCCATTTTGTCTTTTTGTGTGCCTTAACTGCTTAGGGAGAAATACACTCAAGTCAGTATTTGAAAAGTGAGCCAGTGTGAGTTTTTAGAATATATTTATTCTTGAAATGATGACTTAGGGCCCCAGAAATGGGAAGCAGGTCTCAACCCTTTCACTTTCTCTTTCTCTGTTGTGCTTAGATTTGCACAAATTGATTCCTGGGGGCGGGGAAGCTCTGGTCTCTTTTGGGTCTCTGGACTCTGCACTTGTGCCTTTGGACCATCCAGTATCTTTGCTTGTAGACTGTGGGGCTTCTCTCTCTGAAACGTGTTCTGTTGGCCCAGACAGCCAGGGGGAACTGTCTGTTTTTGCTTGTATGGCTGCTGAGATTAAGGTTTGTGGTAGAAAACCTCTCATCAGCTTCGGGAGTTCTGTTGTAATGGTCAAGCACAATGGCACCTGAGGCATAAAAATAACATTTCATCAATGACTTTTTTTCTTTTTTGTCTGGGTTTTGAATTTCAAGAACAGGCTGTTCTTGAATTTGAAGTGATCTTTCTGCCTCGGCTTCCTGAGTGCTGGGATTGTAGGTGTGCACCACCACACCCAGCTCCTCAGTGTGCCGTTTTCAAAGGAACTTTGTTTGGGTGTGTGGTTGGTTGACTGCCAGTTATTATTTATGTCTGGTTGACAGTACTGCGGAAGATGGTGGGGCAGATGCCTTTGGAGGCTGATTCTCTTGCCCCTCATAAGTGGTGTGTGCATCTGGCTATTTTACAGTAATTCTGTAATTTGGTGCATGTATGCACGTGTGTTTATTCTGAACACTGTGTTTTGCACCTGTCTAGTGTGGTGTGCATAGCTCAGGCTGCAGGGCCCATCAGCTTTCTGGATTCCCAGTGAGGCCAGGGAGGCTCTGGCATTGGGAGCTTTAAGCTGCTAGTTTGTTCTCTGTGGTGCGCTTGGCTTACACACCAGAAAGAGGCTCGAGTCTCAGAACCAAGGGGAAAGCGCCTGCACTCCACGCGCAAGAGAGTTGTAGTCAAGTGGTTATGATTTTTTTTTTCGGTCCTGGGGCGCAAACTGATGACCTCACACTTGCCAGGCAGGCACTTGTGCCACTGAGCTAAATCCCCAGCCCCTTGTTATGATTGTTTTTAATCTTTCTTACAAACTTTTATTATGCCGTGTTTGCAGGGGGGTTGGCACATGTATGTTACACATCTTAATCCTTTTTACTTCCTCTTCCCCTCTTTCAAATGTTTTATGATTTTTACTGATAAACACTCCATTAAACAATTAAAAAAGAGTGTGGCATTTGTGTGTGTGTGTGTGTGTGTGTGTGTGTGCCTTGCCCACAAGTACTCCATACTTTGAAGGGTTTGGTTTGTGAAATTCCTCCCCTGTCTTCCTTCTTTTCTTTCCTTTTCTGTACTGGGGCTTGAACCTAGAACCTTTGCACCTGGCTACATCCTCAGCCCTTTTTTATTCTTTATTTTAAACCAAGGTCTCACTAAGTCAATGAACTGTCCAGACAGAGCCTGTAATTTGGTTCTCCTGCCTCAGCCTCGCATAGCCATGCCCAGGCTCTAAAGTATTTCTAACACAGATGTATTTGTGACTCATGGTAGGAAAAAAGAATTCATTCATTTTTCTGTGCTCAGTTTTCTTATCTTTAAGGTTGGAGAAAAAGTGTTACATGTGTATTTGCATCTGTGTTTTTTGAGTTCTCAATAGGTGGCATCTGGTACTCCTATTTAATATAGCTGGGCTTTCTTTTGGAATGAAACAGTTTGCCTCCCCTTCTTTCC
>PVJX010013741.1:0-17576 GCA_004027295.1 Dolichotis patagonum | reverse complement strand
TAAAGTGAACATATTGAGCTGGGAGAGTGAACTTAAGTCTTGTTTGGCATCGAAAGCGTCTAGCTGGCTTCACCCCGAGGCGTAGCCTTTGGAGGTTTTGTAAGTAAAAGTCTCTGTGTGTTCTAGTTACTCTGTGCATACCTCATTTCCCTTGTTACCCCACATAGTTCCCTTAAGCATTGCATGCCTGTAGTCCTGGCACTGTGGGAAGCTGAGGCAGGAGGATCACAAGTTGGAGTCTATTCTGGGCAACTTAGCACTTTAATGAAACCCTGTCTCAAAATACAAAATTGATGCTGGGTGTAGTGGCGCATGCCTATAATCCCAGCACTCTGTAGGCTGAGGCAGGAGGATCACTGTGAACTGAAGGCCAGCCAGAACTGCTTAGCAAAACCTTATCTCAAAAAAAGTCAGGGATATAGCTCAACACAAAGAGCCTGGTATCAGACCTCAGTAGAAAAAGAAAATACAGCCCCTAACACATAAAAGTGCTAACTTCTGTGATTTTACATGTGGTGTTAATGGTCAGTTCCATAGCTTGTGGCCTACGTAGCATGTCCAGCCCTTGGTTGTATATAACTCCTACTTACTACTGTTTGTATAGAAAGGTCAGAGTGGACTTGAAGTAGTGAAACTTGCATGTCTGTTGGCAAGAGATGTAATTTTTTGGCATTATAGAGTGTCATTCTTTAGAGAACATGAATATGTGTTGCTGTCTTATTGGGGACCTGGCCAAGATCCCCAATTGCCTGTATGAGAGGTAGGGGGAAGGATAAAATAAGAAACAGAGACAAATTTAGTAACGCATGATGGAGGACTTGGGAGGTCAGTGCCTCAGGATGGGCAAAGACCTAGATACTCTAAACCAGTCACTATTTATTGGGTGCACACAATGCACCGGGTGTAGGCAATGATAGGAGGGGCTAGCAGATTTCAGGTCAGCAGAAGACTCAGAGGTCCATGACACTGCAAGCAACGAATAATCCTGGGATGACTCAAGAGGGCAGAGATGATCTTATGCTAAGAAGGATCTTGCTCTGGAGTGTTCATTTCAATTTTAGTGTAGTCTTTCTTAGTGGGTGGGAGAGGATGGCCCATCCCAAGAGTCAATGGGCAATTTCAAAGAGTGATACCATAATCCCAAACCTCCATTTATCCCTTAGAGAACTATGCAAACTTAGCCGTTACGAATTTATGGTCCCCAGTACTCCCTGTCTCAGGCTGGCCTTGCTGTGTGCTCAGGGCAGGACAGGTCTTATTCTGGGCTGCTTGGCACTGGCCAGGTAGAGTGTTGCCTGCATGTTTAGATGAGACATGTCCCAAGTGAGTGTGGTGGTTCATGCCTGTGATCCCAGCACTTGGGAGCCTGAGGCAGAAGGATCGATGCGAATTTGAGGCCAGCCTGGGCTCCAAGGTGAGTTCAAGTCAGATTAGATTACATAGTGAGACCCTGTCTCAATAAAACAAAACAAAACCCCCAAATGAACACACACACAAAACCGAACAGAAGAGAGATGCGTCCTGAAGTCCTGACATCGAGTGCCATCTTGGCTTTTAGTCCGTCCTGCCCTGCAGCCTGGATCACCGTCACCCAGGCAGATGGAGCCACGTGAGGACTCCCTTGCCCACTCCTCGCCTTTGCTGCTTGGCTCGTTTTGGTTTCTGTGCCTGCTTGCTCTTCTCCACAGTCTGAAGTTACAAATCCATTGATGTCAACATCAGCGTAAACACCCAAAAGCATTCTTCTCCGTTCTCTGTGGTGGCAGCCACCTCACTGTCGTGTTCATTCTTTTCCTCTGCCTTTGGCTCTTGCAGCCCTGTGTGTGTACCTGCTTCGCTCATGGGCTTTTCTGATGCCAGCCGTTAGCTTGGTCTGCACGCTCTGAAAGGGCTTAGTAGCAGCTTCCTGTGTTCTTTGGGGCTTGCTCCTTTCTCTGCTGTGTTTATTCAGCCTGGTCAGTGCTGCTGAGGGCTGGGTGGAGGTGAGTGGGTCACACACTTCTTCTTTGCCTTTCTTCTGCCTCCCTGGGCTGAACACATCCTTTTAAAATTGTTCAGTCGCTTTACTGTGTGCCTGATGAGATCTAATCGCAGAATTTATGTGACTTAGTTGTACCCGAACTGGCACATTGTACACATACAGCATTTTAGCTGTTTGCCTGAAATGTTAAGCAAATCCTTATAAAAGGACCAGGTTCTGTTACATGTAATCTGCGCTGGAGGCACAAGTGTCGTCCTCTTCTGTCATCTTATCCAAGGTGATAAAGTGCATGCATGGGTCACCTGCTGTGGGGTCCACCTCCGGTGCCTGGCTTGGCTCTTGTGACCAAGATCTTTACATCGGCTTCTTCACCGTCAGCACTTCGGTGGTCACCGACCCTATCTTCGTCCTCTCTCTCCTCCTGTCGTCTCTCTTCCTGCCTTGGCAGCTGATGTACGTCCTTCTCCTCTCTTAGTGTGTTTGTCAGACCCGAAGACCTGAAAAGGATGCTGCTGGCTGCCCATGGCCGCTGGTGGCTTCTGTGTGGTGTGCATCATTCTCTGCCCGTTCTCCCAGATGCAAGGTCTGGCCACGCCTGCTGCAGCGTCCTCCTGAGCATGCGGGGAAGGGGTCCAGGATGTGGGGGCTGGCGAGAGTGATTTCCTGAAGAGCCTGTCCACTCCGACCACAGCCATCTGGCAGCACTTACCCTTGGGGTGTCCACCTTTTTGGGTGCAGACCTCTAATTTGAGCAAGATTAGTTAAAAAAAAATGCCAATGAGTCCTCGCAGTCTGGGACAGCATCTTTTAGAGCTGTCGTAGGCAACATTGCACGAAAGGCAGTGCAGGGACTGACCCGGTGACTGGCTGCCTCAGCTGCACACACTCCTTTCCCATGTTCACTCTGTTAGAAACCTGTGCATGGACTTTCCATGAGCTCCAAGTGAGGAATCCAAGTAGGTCTTGCCTGTAGTTCTGATCAGCGTCATCCTGGTCTGGTACTTCAATATCTTGCAAGGTGGCCTGGGGATATTTGTCTTTCTTATTCCTGCCTCTGGGCAGTGCACCTTAGGGCAGGGGTTCAGGTTCAGGCGAGTGGAGGGGAGTGGTCTCAAGCCCCAGCTGTACCTTCTATGTTAGGAGGGAGGCAGCCAACAGGGAAGCCTTGTGAACAAAGTTGAGACTGGAGATTATAGGTATCAGGCAGAGTGATACGGGAGTAAGTGGTGTAGGGGAAGAATTTACAGGATGGCTAGAGGTTCAACATACAGAAAGCCTCAGTGTCAGTTTCACCTTTATAACATCAACCAGATATGTAGGTTTTTTTTTTGGTCTTTTTGAGACAAGGTCTCACTATGCAGTTCAGGCTGGCCTTGAGCTCACTTTGTAGCCCAGGATGGTCTCAAACTTGCAACAATCCTCTTGCCTCAGCCTCCCTAGTGCTGGGACTACAGGTGTGCACCACCATGCCAGGCTTAGTTTTGCAAATTATATTGCAGCTTAACTTTCAAAACTTTAGTTAATAGCTCTTTCTCCAGGATAAGTTTTTTTAACTTCACTTCTTCATATTTTGGAGTTATTACTACTTAGTTGACTGCTACTGTTTTTCTCCCACTGCATCTTTGTTGTTGTCTGTGTTTTTTTTTTTTTTTTTTGGGACAGGGTCTTGCTTTTTAGTGCAGGTTGGGACTTTGTAGCCTATGTTGGCCTTGAAATTGTGGTGATCCTCCTGCATCAGCCTCCTGAGTGCTGGGATTATAGTTTGTGCGCTTCCATGCCTGGGTCCCCATTGCATCTTGCTCATTGAATGAAGTTTCAGTAGGATATTCTGGAAGAACGACTACGCTTTAGGAAACTTAGACAAATTAAAATGAGAAAAAAGAAACTTTATTCATGTTTATACAATACTCTGTAATCATTCCTTGAGAAAGGTAGCAAAGAAAGGTAATATTAATCTCATTTTAAAGTGAGGATAATAGTCTTGGACAGCTGAAAGAAAATCTATGTGCAAAAAAAGGCCTGGAAAACTGTTTCAATGCAACTTTAATTGAAGAGTAGAATGTTTAATGTGACTCTGTGAAGATAATGTCGTCCTATATTACTGATTTCAGCTTCAACAGAGAGGACAGGGTGAAATGCAAATTAAAAATAAATTAAGAGCAAATGTTGAAAAATACCTTTCATTTAGGGAATAATTAAATTGTAGAAAGGTCATTGGAATTTAGTCAGTAAAGCAAGGATGCTCAGAAATCATAATTATTCAGCAAACAGATGCTTTTCTTACTGTGATGCTCTGTGTTGGCGGTCTTAGAAATGGGAGAAAGAAGAGGCTGGGTTTGTTGTGCTGTTTGTAAGTTTCATCTTACAAATTCTCATATTCAGCAGACCAACTTCAAATTCCGTGGTGTAAGCTGGTATTCCAGAAGTGGCGTTTCCCTTAACTTCTGGTTTTCTTTTTGAGACAGGGTCTCATTGTGTAGTTTAGGCTGGCCTCGAACTCACTGCAGTCTATGCTGTCTGGGATTCACAGTGATCCTCCTGCCTCAGTCTCCAAAGTGCTAAGAATATAGGCAAGCAGCACCATGCCTGGCTCACTCCTTACCGTGTAAGAAAATACGAAGGATCTCTTTTGAAAGCTCTTGCAAGTGTTGTTGTGTATTGGTGATGCCTAAGTTTTTGGTTTGGGACTCTGCTCTGCCTGCATGGCAGGCATTTGGAGTCGTATGGTATGAATGAGACACAAGTCTGGTTATCAAATACATATTGCCTAGATAGGGCAGTTACTCAGGATTTGAAGAAAACAACTTAAGCAGACAGGTACATAGTTTTAAAGTAGAGCAGCAGCAGTTGCTTTGTGACCTTGGGGAAGGGTACCTGATCCTTTGTCCCTAGGAGCCTCCATCCACCTTGGAAGTGGATTCTATGAACAAATCTGAGGAGTGAGTACAAGGGAGAAGGGGAGGAGAGTGCTGTTAGGGTAGAGGAAATCAGTGGCACCTCAGAGTTTTGGAGGTAAGAATTACAACTTCCTTACTTTGGGAATGCTGGAGAATTAAACTGGCACCAGTTAGTGAAGAGTGAAGGTGTTAGGAGTTTGGATTGTACTGGAAGGGTAATGAAGAACCCCAAAAAGGGTTTAGGCATTGAAAAAATTTTCTTGTGTACAGGAAATATTATATCAGCTATTAATAATTTGACATATTTGCTTTAGACCACACTTCATTTATTTAATTTTTTTATCTTTTTGAAATAGGGTTTCACTGTACAGTTCAGACTGGGCTTGAACTCACTTTATAGTCCAGACTGATCTTGAACTTGCAGAGATCCTCCTGCCTCAGCCTGCTGAGTGCTGGAATTACAAGTGTATACCAACATGCCTGTGACTGTGGTAAACCAGTTTAGACTAGACTTTTAAAAGCAATTACAACAGCATAGATGAATCTCAAAAACGATTTTGACAGCCAGACATGGTGGTGCACATTTGAAATCCCAGAGCTCAGAATCGCCATGAGTTCCAGGCAAGGCTGGGGAACATAATGAGAGCTCAGTGCCAACCTAACCTGTACAGCGAGGCCCTGACTCAAAAAACCGAAACAAAATAATTTTGAGTGGCAACAAAATTCAAGTTGCGTAATGGACTGAGTGAGACCATGTATGGAGAGTCCAAGTACTCTGCTGCAATGACTCTGTGCTGCTTATATATCCATAACTGTGTAGCAAAATATAAAAATATTCATGGAAATTACAGGTACTGAATGACAGAGCTCAAGGATTTCTGGGGGGTGGGGAGAGAGAGAGGAGAGAAAGAGGAGGGTTTTCCACTGCAGCTATAGTATTGAATTCCTCCATAAAAGTAAAAGTAGCATCTGAAACAAATAAAAAAGGAGGACAGGGAAGGACTGATAGACAAGTAGAGGCTGATCGATTGGATTTGGTCCAACTCTAGCCCAGAGAGGGGAAGCCGTGGTTCTGGCGCGGACAGGACCAGGCTGGGGTTGCGGCCCGGTGGTGGCTGGTGCAGCTGAGGGATCAGAGACCCTGGAGCCCTAACCACGCTGGCAGCGGTGGGGGAGCAGGGAGCAGGGGGAGTTGGGCAGTGCTGCCTCAGCAGCGTTCAGACAGAAGTCCCCACTGCTGGGCTTCGGTGAGGGGCACAAAGTTTTCTGAAGGACAAAATCTGTGATCCTGTCTGCCCCAGTTTTACATGTGATGAATTTTTATTTGTCGATGAATCTTTCCTTTTTGTTGCTAAAAGTGGAAAATAATCAGCCACAAATTACTCATTAACAGTCTGGTTCAGATTTTATTTATTTTTTAATTAGAGGAACGTAATGCTTCATCAAGCTCAGGTGGAGTGGGTATCACAACGCTTTCTTTTTTTCTGACGTCAAAGGAGATTTCACCCCAAAATGCTGCTGTTTTAGCGTCACCACCTTTCTCGTGGATTCTCTTTCCCAGCTGTCACTTTCACCACCTGGGAAGGCGAGGCATGTCGTTGTCTTTCTTCTCCCCCATATCCACACCAGAGCACCCCGCTGAGCAGCCTCACTCTGAGATGTTCCTTCGTTCCCCACCGCTCCCTGCCCTTTCTTAGTGGCCTCAGCTCTTGGGTCCCCTCTCTCCTCAGTAGAGGTGTCAGTGAGTGTCATGGTTTATGTCAGTGGCCCCCAGGCCTCATGTGTTTGCATTGTGCATTTGTGATTGGTTCACTGTCTAGTGCTTGGATTGGGGGTGTCAATGCTACACCTCCCAGGGGGTGGAGCCAGGGTGTGATGTAATGGCAGGAAGAAGGTATGTCTCTCTCTCTTGCTGGTTTCCGTCTTGCTGTTTGCAGTTGCCTTGAACTCGGCCCGCCATGCCACCCTGCCTTGGAGCCAACTGAGTATGGACTGAAACCTCCAAAAACTGTAAGAAATAAACCTGTCCTTTCCTAATACCTTTGGGCATCAGGTATTTTGTCTCAGCGACTAGTGAAAAGTAACCAAGAGAGTGAGCATCTTCATTTCCTGAGCTTTTCTTTCTTGTCCCCTTGTCTTCCACTCTGTGGTTCCATGCTGTCCCCTGAGCACGCCACTGTTCAGGGTGACAGCCTCTTCATGACCTGTGTTCCCAATGACCCACGTGCTGCCCATCGCGTCATTGGTTTTTCACTGCCCTCCGGGGAGTTCTCCAGTCCGTCAGTTTGGCCCGTTTGTTGACTGTTTTTTTTCCCCTTGTCGTGTCTTGTCTCAGCTCTTCACTTAGATTCCAGCATCAGTCAGGATCAGTCCACTGCACCTGTCGTCAAGTCCTCTGCCTTTCTAATTTCATCGAAGCTGTGCCACACCCTTCTCCTTGGTCTGAGTTTCCTTGCAGAGGAAAGGGGTTGGAACGAAGCACCCAGCGCTAAGTCTCAGTACAGTTCACCTCCCGGGGGGAGACCTTTGTACTGCTGTAAGGTACCTCTTGTTGTCACAGGTGATTCTTTCACACTGTCCCCTCTCTCCTCAAACGGTCACCCCTTCTTCCCCATCTTCACTCAGCTGCTGCTGCCGCCTGCTCTTGTCTGCAGAAATCTGAAGCAAACTAAAATGGGACCTGGGTGCAAAGCCCTCGGGTCACCGGGCATGGTGGATGTGCAGTGCTGTCCTCTTAGTTAGCAGTGATGTTTCCCTTCCCTCCTCTCCCTCCCTGCTAGTTCCCCATTAGTGGGTCCTCTTCCATCAGCGCCCAGGTATGCTTTGGTTTTCTTCTTCTGACGAAATTTCCATCTTGATCTCTTGTCTCTCCGGCTACCGCCTGTGTTTGGCTTCCCTTAACGAAAGAGTTGCTCGAGTGCTTTATATGCCAACAGTTCCAACGGCTCTCCTCTGTTCTCTCTTAAAAACACTCCAGTCAGGCGTCGCCCTTCCTGGTCCACCAAATCGGTCTCATGCAGGCTCTTCGTGATCTCCTTGGTGGGAATCCCCACACAGCCTTGCGTGCTCAGTAGATGGCCTGGGTCAGTCCCTTCCTCCCGCCGGGGACACTCCCTTAGTGTGCCCTCTGGGACACACCACGAGCTCCTGCTCTTCTTTTTTTGCAGTATGGGAGTGGAACACAGGGCCTCAAGCATGCGAGGTGAGTGTTGTACTACGAAGCTTCATTCCCCCGATTTCCTTTTTACTTTTTCACTTTGCGATAGACTTTCACTCAACAATCCTGGCTGGCTTTAAACTTGCGGTCCTCCAGTCTCAGCCTCCCGAGTACACTTAGGATGACCGATGTGAGCCACCGCGGTAGGTCTCAGTTTTGTTGGTTCTTCCTCAGTGTTGGAGGGCCAGGGCACTGCTCTTGATCCTTGTCTCTTGTCACCACTCTCGTGCCTTTTCACCCCCCTGCCTCCCAAGCTGCAGTACTACCTGAACACTGGCCTCACATTTCTCTCTGGTCCAGATTTCCCTGTCTTGAACTTCATCCTTGTGTTCCAGCTGTGCTCTCAGCCTCCCTGCCTGGAGGCCCAAACCTGAAAACATGAACTCTCAATCCCCCCCTTAACCCGAAGCAGTCTTGCCTGTGTCTGAAAGTCTGAAATGAATATTGTTTTTTCTTTATAAATTACCGAGACTCAGGTATTCTATGACAGCAGCAGCAAAGAGACTAAGACAACCCAGCAAGACTGGTCTCAACCTGGGTGTCCAGTGATCTTCTTTAGAGCAGAAGCAGACTGCACTATCCCAGGTTTGCCACTCTGTAATAGCTCCCCACCGTACTCACCATAAAAGCTAAAGACCTTCAGAGATCTGCAGGACTTAGGTGATCCTGTGGGCATCCTTTCCTACTTACCCCTGTGTGCCCATGGTGTCCCGCAGGCATCTCCCAGGTCAGGGCTGTGGCCTGGGAGCTCCTGCAGTGGATGCCCGTCCATGTGATGGATGCCTGCCTCTCGGAGACCTGCCTGAGCACCTTCCGTCCACTGTACTTGGCTTTCTCTTTTTGCAATCTCTTCCTCTGGGACAGCCTTGCTGTTGATTTATTGCATATGCTGCTGTCTCTCCCTGCTGGAAAGTAAACTACTCGAGGGGGCAGGTATTTGGTCTGGGTTAAATTGCACGTACTGCGTTGTGTACTTGGTAAATCTGTGTTGAGTGAATAAACAAATGGCGTTCTTTATTGCTTTCAACATGTATGCAGCGCCTGAGACCAGTATCAGTTAAATCCTGATAGTTTTTAGGTGATTGATTTGCTCCATGCCGGTCTTTGACCACGTTTCCCTAATGCTGATGACAGATGCCTCGGGTTATTTCAGCAGTCAGACAGAAACGAGAAGCCTGCTGTCAGTGGAAGGTGGCTCTATCTCCGTGCATGCCGACAGTCTTTACGTTTTTAAGATTGTTCTTTATTCTGTGATCGTATTAGGTTATGTTGCCATTTAAAAATGCTCATTTAATGAGATGGTGATGATAGATGTGACTTAAATATGAGAATTCTACTTGGAAAGCTTTCTTCAAAGGACTAAGTACTCAGAAAGGAAGCCTAGATAGGGTCTTGAAAGATGTGATCACTTTCCTTTGTTAGGGGACTTTTATTTTTAATTTTATTTATTTGTTTATTTTTTGCCCTAAGGTGAAACGTCTTTCCCCAAACGAGGCCCATGTTAGGAATGTGACAATCTGACAGGCAGTGTGGCTTTCTAAACAGGAAGATTTGGGGTGCTGACGATGGCAGGCCAGGTGGGACAGCCCAGCTTGAGGGTCATTCCTGTTTTTTGGGACGTAACTTCTCATCATTGCTTCCTTTGCCAAGTTCTCAGAACCCTGGGTGTTCTGTTAGAAGGAGTTCACCTTAATGTCAGAGAGGAGCCAGGTTCTCAGTGCAGCTCTGCAGAGCACCCAGCTGTGTGCCCTTGGGTCAGCCCCTCTGTCCCTCCGCACACTGAGTGGGGTTGGTGGTGAAGTTTGCACAGGGACCAGATGGTCCTACAGTCTGGAAAGCCAGATCGCTAATGTGTGACCGAGAAGGATGTTTGGGAAGGGCTCAGTTCTGTCACTACTACTACTACTTCTTCTTCTTCTTCTTCTTCATCATTCATCATCATCATCATCATCATCATCATCATCATCATCTCTGGAGTTTTTCTTTGGTCTGCAGTGATCTTGTCACCTTTCCAAATATTCCACACACTTGCGATCTTGCTGGTGCGGCTGCTATTGGGATTATAAAAAGGATTATATGATGGCATTTGGGATAAGCCTGATATCTCTAAATTGAGTTTGGTGTTGGGTACAGCATATGATTTTACACATTATTGAAATGGAAGAATAAGAAAAACCCCACAGGATTTCAGCGTTTTGTTTTTAGCACTGTCTTGTGAGGCAGCTGTAGGGAAAGGCGCAGAGCCGTGTCGGGTGCGGCGTGGGGTTGAGTTCAGTCATGGCTGTGTGTCCCAGCTGTGTGAACTTGGGGCAGTCGCTTAGCTGCTCCACACCTGAGTTTCATATCAGTAAAGGGCGGGGGGTAATCGTGCCTATATCTTCTGTTTTAAAAATGCAGTGAATTGATATGTAAAGCAGTGGGATACCTAGGAGCACTTGACACATGTTAGCTATTCCTACCATACCAGTACTTCCTATAATGTGGGTTGTTCTTTTCAACTTTTAAAATAAGCATGTAAAAATTTTTAAAAATCATATTGCACAAATAAAATTGTGGGGTAGTTAAAAAAACATACCCGGAGTTTTTGTCTTGCTTTGTTTTTGCTTTTTCAATAAGAACTCCTTCTGTTAAGCATTTTCAGGTCATTTTGTAGGCTTTTAGGACATTTTGTAGACTATGATAAATGCACATGTGGAATTCTTTTAATTTTCTTCTGTGTTCTTTCTTTATTTAATTTTTTGATATCAGGAATTAAACTGTGCTGCTGAGCTATATTCCCAGTCCTGTTTGTTTATTTTTTGGGGCTGGGTCTCACTGTGCAATTCAGGCTGGCCTTGAACTCACTATGTAGCCTAGGCTGGCCTCAAACTCATGGATCTTCCTGCTTCAGCCTCTGGAGTGCTGGGAATACAGGTGTGTGCCACCATGTCTGACTACTTCTATGTTATTTATTAATTTATATTTTTTCTGGTAGGAGTTTTGAAAATGTAACTGCATGGTATAGTGTCTCTCCACCTCTCTCCTCTTCTTTTTCCTCTCTCCTTCCCTCATTCTCTGTCTTTTCCTCTTGCCAAATCTTTTCCACAAGCATTTTCTTTTTTTCTTTTCTTTTTTTTTTTTTGGTACTGGGGATTGAACTCATGACCTCGTGCTTGCCAGGCAGGCACTTATGCTGCTGAGCTAAATCCCCGGTGATCTCCATAAGCATTTTCTTTGAATCATTTGTGCATGAGTTAGAGAGAGGCTAAGCAGGTGTACTAAAGAAACCTCAAAATACAGTGACCCAGATGCAGCCAAAGTTGATTTCTCTCTCACCTTCCGGTTTGGAGCTGGTGGCAGCTGTGCTATGGGTGAGCAGCCCTCATCCACGTGGTCTCTCAGGGAACTTGAGTTCCACCATGAATCCTCCTCCTTCCTCCCTCTGTGCTGTCTCTGTGGTTCAGGCTACTCCCTCCGCTCTGTGTCCAGGTTGTCAGCCAAGGAAGAGGTGAGGAGGAGAAGTGAAAACTCTGCCTTTTCCTTTTGCAAAGGCTGTGACCCAGCAGTTGCAATCACAATCCCTTCTTGCATCTCACGGCTTGCAGCTCAGTCTTGCCACCTCTTCTAGTGGCTGGGGAGGTCCAGTGGTGTGGTTTGCGGCGAGCCAGACGTGGGCTCAGCTAAAGTGGCAGTGAGTTGGTGAGAAGGTTGGATTCCTGATACTAAAAGAAGGGGAGGATGGATAATTACGAATACTATAACAGCATGGCAGGCCAGGCTTGATTTTGGGATTCCGTGGTTCTGCGGGGTTCGGTGCCTGACCAGGGTGGCAGGGAGAGGTGCCCTGTGCCCAGCTTCTTGCAGACTCCCACGTGTCTCTCCATGCTGGCTCCACTCTGCACTGAGAAGGCTTTGCACCTGCTCACCTGCTCAAACATCCCCGGTCTCCTTCCCTAACCCCGGTGCAGCAGGGGCGGTCGGTCCTTGGGCTAAGTGCTCATTTGATCACAGGTCAGGGGTCCTAGGTCCCTGGCTGTGTTGTGGAAGGAGCTGAATGGCTCGGGGTGCTGTGATCTCTCAAAGGTGGTCTGCAGGAGGCCTCTCAGAGGCAGAGTTTCACACAGAGTCCTTTGTGGGCTAGGTCTAAGGACACTCCTAAAAAGAGAACCGTTATTACATAGATTCAGATCTCAGCCCTTTTCACTTTCTCGTGTTTCTGCTTAATATATGTCTCCACCATTCCTAATGTACAAGTGTATTTAATCCACTCAGGAGAATATCTTTGAAACGAAATGGGGTGTCGCTTTAATGGATGCCAAGGGCGGGAAGGAACAGGGAAGAAGGCCGGAGAGTATTCACTTATTTAGCTTAAGGTTGTCAACAGTTTAAAAAGGAAAACAAAACCTCTAAGTGGCCCTTGTGATTCTATGGCAGTTTGCCCAGACTAGAGGGAGCCAGTGTCTGGGAATCAACACTAGATTCACTCTGGAGAAATTAAGAAATCAAAAGTAACCGAACAAGTCCCAAGAATGTGGCAGGACAGGGCTGGTTCCCAAATATCCTCTCTCTCTGCTTGGCCAGCCTGGACCTGGGACACAGATTCTAACCTGTCCCCAATCTGCTGACAGCAAGTTTCCCAGGTGCTTGAGAGTCTAGTACATGCGATTCTTCTTGATTGACCAGTGAGCGCTCCCTTTTCAACTCGGATCATGATCCAAACTCTTAATCCTTTATCCGAAGCTCTTGGAAGCAGCGTTGGGGTGGTTCAGTGGTGCAAGGACCTGGGTTTGATCCCCAGCACCAAGTAAACAAAAACAAGGGTGGTGCACCAGGAGGATGGCTGTGAGTTCAAGGCCAGCCTGGGCCACATAGTGAGACCCTCTCAAACAAAACGACAACCTGGGAACCAGCTGTGGCTTTGTTTTTTCCCTTTCCAAACAGTTGTGATGCATGTATTGTACATTATGTAATACTGTATTTCCCTGGAGACTGGAGTACCATCCTGAAGTTAAATATGCTAATATTTCTGCATCAGAAAGTATGCCTGTTTACACTAAGTGGGGTGCACAAGGTTATTATAAAAAGCTTCAGATCAGCTCAGATCATGTTTTGCTGCCAAATGGGTTATGAAAAAACCCTTTGGTTTCAGGAGCTTTTCAGACCCTAGCGTCGGGCTGGGGAGTTGGGCATGTTAATTGCATGGACAGACCCAGGAAGACCCAAGAAGAAGATATTTTAATATCCTTATTATCCTGACAAGATCTCACTACGTAGTTCAGGCTGGTCTTAAACTCACCGTGTAGTCCAGAATGGCTTGAACTTGTGGCAACCCTCCTGCTTCAGCCTAGCCCTGGGATTACAGGTGTGTGCTGCCATGTCTGGCCAATGTTTTTTTTTTTTTTTTTTAAACAGATAAAGGAAACTGAACATATAGGGTAGAGGAAAGACTGTAGAGCTGTAAAGTGCCGTTGGATGCACCGTTCCGAAGGAGATGCGAGGTCCACCCCGAAGCTGGGGCAGGGCCCACGCTTGGGCAGTTGCTGCTGTGTGCTGCTGTTTTGTGGAGTGGTTTCCTTTTGTGAGTGTGAGGTGTGGCAGCCCCTGTGGGTGGCCGCGTGGACAGGGTGTCCCTGCTGGAGAGGCACCGTCGGATGGGCACACTGCTTATGGTTTTTCCTCTGTCCCTGCACTGAGCCCTGTTTGCCACCAGGGCTGGCACGGTAGGACTCTCCCTGGGAAGCACTTTGCACAGGGTAGAAGCCTTGGGACTTTGTCTGGTGGAATTTCCTTTGACAAAAGAGGGTGCCGTGGCTGCGTGAGCTGTGAAGGTGGTCTGCAGCGTGGCCTGTGGCTCTGTTGCCATCCCCAGAGGCTGTGCCTTGCCTTCCCTCCTCTGAGACACAAGAGACAGCAAGGGGATTTCTGGATGTGTTTCCTCCAGGTGTGTCCTCATCTGTGCTTATGTTAAAAGTGGGTACACCAAGGCACCATGGGGAGGGGTTAAAAAAGGGAAAGGGAGAGAGAGCAAAAGAAGGGAGGGAGGAGGGGAGGAAGGGAGGAGGAAAGAAAAGGAGGAAAGAATTAAAAAAGAAAAGCCTTTCGCACCAGGAGCTGGAGTCTAGCTCAGTGCCCACATGGTAGACCGATTGTGCTTCTTGCATGGACATATGTGGCATTTGGTGGCTCTTCCTGGCTCCAGGGGGCTCATTAGCTAAGTGGATGTGGTCTGTGTCACAGTGGGTTGCTGTGTGAGTTAGGAAACTCTCGAGTAAAGAAAGCATCGGAAATGAGAAAGTCTGGGTAAATGTACTAGTCTGCCGGTCACTTTGTTCTCGGTATCTTCGTTTACATTACCTCCACTTAAAATTAAACATAGTCTGTTAAACTTTTACTTCAAGTAATGTACAGGTCCAGGAGTCTTAGCCAAAATCAATGTTTTTATTTTATTTTATTTTTTATTTAACAGGAAGCATCTGGATATACATTAACTTTTAAAATTGTAACCAGTTAATTACACCATAAAAACTAGCAATGTGTGAACTAATTGGTTGCTTGCTAAACCCAGTGCACATGAGGAAAATTAATTTTAGATGGAGAAAATACTTCCTAAAGAAAATCAGAGGGAGGCAGAGAGCGAAGTGTGTGTGCTGAGCCTTTTCACTTGCTCCCAACAGTTCTGCTGTGGGGAAGATACACTTGCTTCTGTTTCACAGATGAGGGTTTGCCTCAGCTTTTATTATGCTTAGAAGACTCACACCCCGTCCTGTCCCAAATTCTTATTGAAAGTCAGATTTGAGGGAAAAAATGCAGAGAGGGAAAGAAACACGTTGATTGCTGATGAAATGCTGCCTGCCTGATGGAAGGTGCCCTGTCCTCTGATGGAGGCTCCCTGTCCCCTTGTCAGTCCTGGGAGGCAGATGGGCCTCAGTGTGTCACCTTAGGCATTGCAATGAGAACAATGGTTAGTTACCAGGTTGACACTGTCTATAAATTTTCAGAAATACTTTGTTGAAGTTGAGGGTTTTTAAAAATTCCTGATCTGGAAGGTTCCTCAAAACCTTTTCTCTTAGAGGGGCCGGTGGTTTAGCTCAGTGGCATGCTGCCTGCCTGGGACGTGCAAAGTCCCGAGTTTGATTTCTGGTTCAAAAAAGAAAGAAACAAACAAACAAACAAAAGAAACAATGTTATGGGCCCGGGATATAGCACAGCACCATGGTGCCTGCCTGGCAAGTGCAAGGTCTTGAGTTTGATTTCTGATTCCAAGGGGGGAAAAAAACCCTTTTCACTTAGAACCTTGTAAATGGGACAAAGAATGAAAGGTGCTTCGTCAGCTATAAGTGATACCAAGATTAGTAGAATACTGACTTATGGCAAAAGTAAGACAGGCACAAGTAAATGAAATCATTAAAAAAAAAGAAAGAAAGAAAAGAGAGGAGAGGAAGTTCTCCAGCGGTTCGCTTTAATCCAGGAGCAAATTTAAACTTTTTGTTCTGGTGTGTCGATACATTGCCAAGTTGCTGTAGTAGGAAGATGGGGCCTACTTTTACTTCTCATAAATTCACTTTCCAAAGTAGTTCTCACACTTTCCTGTCAAGGAACCCTTTGATATTTGGTCTGGTCTCACAGTACTTTTTCCATAGTGGTGTGTAAATTTCTCCTCATGCAGCCGATAAGTGTTAATGTAGCATCCTGTCTGGGTTTTCTCTCTTCTGTTCCCTCTCTTAATGGAGTTAGTTTCCAGGTGGGATGTTTTCTGCTGACAAACCTCAAGTCTGTCTGTTACCATTTTTTGACCTGTTACCTCTTTTCTGAGCTACATTTTGGCTCAGGTTCTCTGCTCTTAGGATTGTTAAAAAATACCCTGTGATAGACAGGGAAAATTCTTGGCAGCCATTAGCCTGTTAAGGATGAATTGCTGTGGATTTCTCTCTGATGCCAAAGTCTTTAAAGAAACATTTTCCTTCAGGGTATTCCTTCTTTCTCACTCCTTTATTTTTATTTAGGGAATATCAAGCAATTAAGTTTTGCTCAGTTTAGTTCCCTCATAATGCTTCCTGTTCTCATGATCACTTCTATAAACAAGGGAGGCCAGGAGCTTTTCACGGAGAATTTTGTATACGATAGGATTTGTTTGAAACCTGGAGTGTCGGTACCTTCCGTTTTTAGCTTCAAGTTTTTTAAAGTAAAAATTGAAGTTACAAAATCTAGGAACCAAATAGAATAAAAATAACAGTTCTTCTGTGTTTTGATGGACCTCTGGCATTGTGAAAATTAAATGAGTTGAGTGTTTGACCTATATGGTTAGAGACAATTGCCTTTGTCCTTGTCATTATTGTCATTATTTCCTTTTACCATTTCCTGCTCTGTGCTCCCTTTTCTGTGTCATTTGCTCTTGACTTTCTGCAGGTTGTCAATGGGAACAGAGGGGACATTAGACCCAAGTTACTGGGCCTGGTTGAATGGACTTGGACTTACATTTTAGGTCACCAATTCTGCAAATAATAGAGCATTATTAACAGTAAAATAACAGAGGATTACTAAAGTTATTATTCTTAATTGTGATCAATCATCTTTATAATTATTATGAAATAAATGGTAATTTGGCTAGAATGTGCCTGTACTTACACATACACAATTGGACATTCTAGTTAGATTTCACTGTGTTGCAGTAAGGGAACAGCCAGGATTCTGTGGCAAAGGACTGCTTCTCCTAGATAGGATGACAGACGTACAATCATTCATCAAGGAAATTACTGCCATGCAAACTGCTTCTCACGCCTTTTTTTCAGTCCTAGTGTGAGTTGTCTGTGTCTGAGTTGATGATGAACAATATATGTCTCATTTAATCCTGGAGCATTGACCTGAGTTGGCTTTTACAGATCTGTTAAATACTCTCCCAACTTCTACAAATCTTTCAGTGCCTTATTGATCAAGTTCTCTTATTGCCTCTCCCAGCTCCTGGGGATGGAGTTGGGGGCTCTGCTGCCTGAGTGCACTCGAATAAGCTGACTGTCCCGTTTAGCAAAGGCTGATAATTTTAATCATCCCCATCTCATCGTATTAAATGCATTGGCACATATTTTAGCGCTTGCTTGATTTTTAACCTGAAACACTCTTACAGTTTGGCTCTGAGGTACAGATTTCCCAAAGTCCCCTCTGCTACAGGTTTGGTTGCCAGTCTGAGGTGCTGATGGCAGCTGCTGGAGCCATTAGGACATGGGGCCTAGTGGGAAGAAGTGAGGTCATAGGGGATGTGGTCTTAAGGGCTGTTGGGACTTGGTCTCTTCCTCCCAATCTCTTTGCTTCCTGTCCGTCGTAAGGTGAGCAGCTTTGCTTCACCACGCCCTCCTCACCAACCATGACATTCTGCCTCACCCCAGGTCTCACAGCGGTACTGGATGAGATCTCTAAAACTATGAGCCAAAATAAACCTTTCCTCCTTTAAGTTGATTATCTTGGGTATTTTGTCACAGTTCTGGAAAGCTCACCAACACAGAGATGA